>PVJH01012607.1:0-63584 GCA_004026705.1 Nesogale talazaci | reverse complement strand
TTTCCTTTTACGTGGTCGACCCAGGCTGTGCTGGGTTCCAGGCGTGAAGGGTAACTAAAGGCCCTCGTCTGGACAAAGTCTCACCAGCCTGGTCTCCCTGCGGTCTGAGTTCTGTCCCACATCTCACCCACTCTGTCCAGGGCTTGCTCGTGTGATTCTGTTCCACGCCGGGGGTGGCCTCATCTGGTGCCTCTGGTCTCCAGGTTGTGAAGACTGATATTTGCGTTCTGAAACTTTTTGAAGCCTCCTCACTTATAAGACAGACACGGAATTCATTGTTGGGGGGGAGTACTTCAGTGGGATACCAGTCTCTTTGAGGTGATAGTTTGGAACAAAAGGCCTAGCACTGTACTTTAAAAAACCGGCCTCTGGGGGGAATGACATATATAATCTTAGGGTTCAAAATGTTCGGTCTGCCCCCGGCCCCCTTCTGCTCCCATGTGCACGGGGTAGCCACGTGTGAGGGGCAAACTCCATGACAACAAACAGCAGCCACACTAACTGCCTTCCAGATGTTCCTCATGTTTATGATACAGTTCTATGTATTCAGTGTATCCGTTCCAGCATCTAGATGATGAAGATGATCTACTGAAATGTTATGGTCTTGTAGTTTTCCTAAATTGTATTTCCTTTCAATCTTCTAAGTTTTACCAACACTTAAAAAATTTTTATTTTAATAAGTCATTTTACTGAGAGCTCTTACAGTTCTTATAACAATCTATACCTCAGTGGTATCAGCACATTGGTACATATGTTGCCATCATCATTTCCAGAGCATTTTCTTTCTACCAACTCTTTTTGACCAAGTTTCCATATGCAGATTTTTTAAAACCTTAGAAGTTAACTTTATTTATCATTTTGCCATTAAAAACTAGAAATTTTCAGAAGATTAATTTTTCTTACACAGGGATCTTTTATTTTATTTCTAATGGCATGTCATATTTCTCCATTTTATAATAACTCCAGCTTCACTTAAATAGTTTCCTTTACTTCATTTTATACATGCTACCATTTGTTTATTGATCTTTTAGCTTTAGTAGTTAAACAGTATTTCTCTTAAGCAACTAAAGATAGTATTGCTCTAACTGCTAGGATACTGCAGCCAAATCACCAAAAAGTACACACATAGGCATCTATCTGTGTTCACTTCTTAAATGTTTACTCCTATCTCACAATGTTTAGGAGAGCAAACCTTTGACACTGGATATGATTTCCAAAAGACTTTTGTAGTTCTAAATTTTATAGTTTCAGTCACTCATTGAAATCCCAACAATTATCCAATTTCAATCATGGCAATCCCCACCCCTACCCCGCTTCTCCAAATATTACTTAATTCTGCCTAGGGTTTGCTGTACAGATGGTAGTAAATGCCAAATCTATGAAGACAACATCCACAGTCATTTTCTTGTCTTATCTCTGTTATTGTAGTCAATCAGTCCCATTACGAATGAGTCAGTTTTGCCTCATGTGACCCTTTGGGTCAGAGTAGAACTGTGCCCACAAGTGTCCCAAAGCTGCCACCTTTCAAGAAGCACACAACTACTGCTCTCTCGTACGGATCCACTGTTACGTTCCAGCTGCCAACCTGAACCACTGCACCCCCAGGACTCATGATTGTATTACCCAGAGATAAGAGAATAGAATAGACAACAGAATTTCTGTAAATGTCACAGTTGTGCTGAAAGCCCAGACTTCTCCTTGGCAATATATGTGTGCCAGTGAAGCAGCCCCACACATAACTGCTGTGCCACCAGCACTCACCCATGTGGGACGCTGCACATGAACTTGGGACTTTCACTGTCATCCATAGCCTTCTATAAACCAAGTTTCAGAATTAAAGCTCTGAGACAATTTCCTTCCCTGATCTAACACTTTACTGTTCAAAGTTGTTATAGATGTCATCTTATGGGGCACTCTTATAGTTCTTATAACATCTGCCCCCATGTGTCCAGGGCTGTAATCTTACAGAAGCAGCTTGCCACATCTTTCTCCCACAAAGCACAGGCTGGAGAGTTCCAGTCCTTGACCTTTAACTTTTTCAGCTAAGCCCTTTAACCTGTCCTATCAGAGCTCCTGCTTCCTAAAGATTACAGCCTTGTGAACCCTATGGGGAGGTTTTACTCTTTTATTGTTGTTATTGCTAATAATCATCCTTTAGAAATGAATCTATGTAGATTAAGGACTCACCAGGAGGAAGCAGAAAGCCTAGGGAGTTTATCGTTGTGACATGTAAGCATCAGTGTGATAACCTCACTTGTCTGACTTCCAGGGGAGGCTGTGGCCGAGAAAGGCTCTGAGATCACCTTCATTAAAAAGAGCACGTGTGCCAACGCTAACCTGGAAAAAGGAAAAGCGTACTTAATTATGGGTAAAGAAGCCCTCCAGATAAAATATCATTTTAGTTTCAAGTAAGTCACCACTGCTTCTGAGTCTCTGATTTTCCCTCCAAAATATATCATATTTGATTGCTAAATACTCAATGCTTCCTATGTGCTCTACTTCTTCCACCAAATCACTATGCATATTAGTTTAAAACAGGAGTGTTCACACTTTTTCAGCATGGGAGCTACTCATGAAATGATCAACTCAAAATGATCTACCAACTCCCAAAATGCAAAACATGTATTTATTTATATTTATTTATTACATTTATTTATAAATGCATTGAGAATTCTTTATATGTACAATGCATGTTTATGTACCTTGCATAATTGCATGAGTCCATATGGCACAACACAACACAATTAACTATGTATATATTTTGGCATGACCTGAGTTGACTCTGATGACTTGCACTGAATGGAATGAGCCAGGGATGCACAGTCCAGACAGTAGCTGCTGACAGCCAGCCTCAAGTGCACTTCCAGATGACCATCAGTCATGGTGGAATAGTACTTGGACTTAATGATCTTTATATGGGAAAAGGCTGACTCACATAAATAAGTAAAGCAAACTAGTGCAGTAAGAAGGTAGCACATTTTCTCATGTTAGGGTACTTTCCCTCTGTGAGTAAGTTCCAGAACTGTTTATGCACTCTGGACTTCAGCTGAATGTTGGCTTATAGTGTCAAAATCTCCCACTGTATGAAAGTGATATATTTTCTCTTCTTATGTGGTTCAGTTCCCACACTCACTTTAATACCCTCTCTTATGTTTAAGAGGGAAAAAATCCCAAGGTCTAAAAATTGGTGATATCCTAGCTTGTCAGTACTTAGCTAAGATTTTGCTGTACTTAGCGCAGTTGTTTGCACATGCATTTGACACCTAGATTGCATCTGATTGGCTGTGTTGTGTATCAGTTAAGTGATGGGATTGATGATTGACTTATGTCTATTTTTTAATGCCATGCAATCTACTCACACCACATTTGCGATCGATGAGTAGATCACAATCAATGTATTGAGCACCCCTGGTTTAAACCAATTTTTTTTTAACTTTTAATTTTCAATTGGGTGGAAGTTTACAGAGTAGATCCTGTCACCTTTTAGTAATTCATACACTTTTGGTTTCATGTCATGGATAATAATCTCCTATTTCCTCACTGCCATTCCACCTTCTTACCTAATCCTTCTGAACTTTCTTCTTTGGTGATTGCTGTCCTTTGGTTCTCAAAAGGTTGATCATTCTAAGGTGTACTTATCTCTCTAGAGTTAATATTCCTCTTACAGACCGTCAGCTCTTTGACTGAGAATTGGGCCATGGAAATGAATTCTGAACTTCAGCTGAAGGGTGGCTAAGGGTCAGAGTCTCCAGAGTTCCACCAGACTCTATCTGACCAGAAAACTCAGTCTTTTTTTTTTACATGCACTTGAGTTAACAAAAAACAATTAAAGCTGACATATAACAATCACAATCATCGAAGCGGAAGGTTGGACTAACAGATAAACCACCTGAGGGACTGGATCTGAGCATGCATGGCTGACCTTCCTGCCTACCACTGCTGCTTCCTCAGTGTGCTCTCAGACCTCAAAAGGAAAGCATCCCACGACCATCTTGTTTATGCCTTTGCTTTAAGGAATAGCCCAGCAGTTTCAACCTGTGGGTCACAACCCCTTTGAGGACCAAATGACCCTTTCACGGGGGTCACCCAATTCATAACAGTAGCTAAATGACAATGATGAAGTAGCAATGAAAATCAGTTTGTGGTTGGGGGATCACCACAGCATGAGGAACTGTATGAAAGGGTCACAGCATGAGGAAGGTTGAGAACCTCTGAAATAGAGCGTTTCTTAGACACGATTCCAGTCTTTGACACAAGTGTCCCAAACAGCGTTACTGTTCCTCAGGGGTCTGTGAACCCACCTTGGTAGATGCTGGGCCACAAGAGAATAGCTGTCCACCTAGCCTGTGGGTACCTGGCTAGGACTGGGCTCCTACAAGGAAATAAAGCCGTGTTTTCCTCTCTGGGTGGCTATAATCACCAGGCCTTTGTTTTCACTTTCTTCTTGACAGGTACATCTACCCTTTAGATTCCATGACCTGGATTGAATACTGGCCTCCAGATGCAACGTGCCCGTCGTGTCAAGCCCATTTAGATAATTTACAGGACTTTTCCGATGACATCTTTTTAAATGGCTGTGAAAATGCCTGAAGAAGGTCGGCTGGGCAGAGTTACCATTGGGGGACCCCTGTGGTGAAAATGTCTGTTGTCTTGGGTGTTGGATTTTGGGGCTTCCCCCACCACCACCTTTTCTTTCTTCCTTTCTTTCTTTCTTTGCAGATTCTTAACTAATCCTATGTAGAACACTAACTTCACTTCAAATTAGTAGCATTTGCTTTGACCAGAGAATAATTTTAAGTGCTGTAACTTTCTGCAATAGCAGGGCCTTGCGGGACATGTAGACAGATAACTCCAGGGTTATCGGACACCAGGAGCAATGAATTGGAACCTCTCCTAAAACCAGCCACCCAGGAATGCTTGCTGGGGCCCAAAGACTAGAAACTATTGAAATACAGGATCTTACCAAAACACGGCCTTTCCATGAAAGAAAACACCAAGGAACAGAAAACGGATCATTAAAGCCTGCCTGACTTTGCTTTCAAAAAATGCCCGTAAGAGCGTGTTATTTTATACTGGGTCAGTTTCCACAACAAAAACACAAGCAAATGGCCAGAAGTGGAGAAAAGAGGCCATAGGGAACCTTACCCCTGAGAAAACCTGCCCTTAGAATCCTCAGCAAACTGAGAAGGCAGGAGTTTTGCAGCCCTGCAGGCCTGCCTCCCACAGGTGTGGGAGACCTTTTCCTCCCTGTTCTCTCCTCCCAACACATATCTGGTTCCCTGGGAACTTGCCCTTCTAACAACTGCTACAGAAGGCAGGGCCCAAGGTAGCAAGTTGGTGAAAAGCAGCAGAGGGCTGAGGAGAGCAGAAGCTGATAGCCTTGCTCAGGTTCCCTCCCGAGCCTCCACCACAACTTCTAGGAGGATTTAGAAACAAGATTTTAGATCTCACCAAACAGTTCTTACATACAGTCACCTTCCCATGAAATATCTCAAGAATCTCATAAGGTACAAGAATTGTTAGGCCGCTAGACTGTGAATGAAGAAAGGGGTCAGAAAAGGGTAGTCATGTTCCCAGCCCAGTAAATGCAAAGTCTCTCGGTCCAAACCGGTCCCTGTTTCCGCAGCCCGACACCACCACCTTGTTGCCCAGGGGTAATTGTCTAAGAACATCAAATAGGATGTACTTGGAACTTCTCAGAATTCTTTGACCAACCCCACTGACATAATCACAGTGACAGGATCACGGTACGCTCTGGATGTGAAGATAGCAGTGACCGGAATCCAAGCCCTTTTGAAACATGTGATTGGGTGATGCGCTGGGGTGGGGTGGGTGGGAAATACGGGACGACAATCTGCAATATACTGTTTCGGTAGAGCCATGCACTGCCTTTCAGCACAGCTCTCCTGAAACACTTCGATTTCCCCCTCCCCCAAACGAAAGTGTTTTGTTTGTATGTTCGGAGCTCACATGGTAGGCAATTCTTTGGCAAAAACAACTGATGTGTCCAAAATGGCTGAACTGTCTGCCAGCAAGGGGTGGGGCCTCCCCCTGGCAGGCCTGAAGCCGTCTGCTATCAGTTTCTTGCGGAACTGGGGGTGGAGGGAACCACAAACCCTGATCCAGAGGCACCAGTGTCTCTGAGATGTGGTCCGGTCACAGTGGCCTAATTAACCCACACTGCAGCTGATCTTTCAAAGATCAAAGCATGCTTTTGTGAGTTAGCCTGGCACTATTCAAAATACCAGCCAGCCGCTGCTCAGAACTACACACTTACACATCCCTTTCTCAGTGAGCAGTCTTGGCTGACAAACCCCCCCCCCCCAACCTCCAGTCCAGACTGGGGCTCCGACTCAACCCGCCCTTAGCTCCTATACTTCTCTTCCAAGACTCTTGTTTCTGTAAGCATCGTTTGCTCGGTGTGCAGCTTCCTGGTTATACTGTAAGTTCCTGGTGGGCAAGGGCTGAGTCACTCCATTTACCACTGTCTCCTTGCCTGGCACATGATATGGATGCAATTAATACTGTAGACCTGGGGTCCTTCAACTTTTTAAACGGGGCCAGTTCACTGTCCCTCAGGCCATTGGAGGGCCGGACTATAGTTAAAAACAAAAACAACTATGAGCAAATTCACTGCGGGGCCAGGACGAGTTGGCTGCTAAGCAGGACAGGCACACGGTGGCCGGATAAATGTCCTTGGTGGGCCGCATGTGACCCAAGGGCCATCGTTTGAGGACCCCTGCTGTAGACTAATATAAGGAATGTAAAGAATCAGAAGACCTGGAGTCTAATCTTGACTTGGCCTCTGATTAGCAGTAGTTTGGGACAAGCCCCTTCATCTCTCGGCTATTTGTAAAGCCAAGGAGCTGAACACATTGCAGCGTACCTGAGCTACACTACTGAGACCATGGGTCATCAGGATTGTATGGTGTGAAACAGAAGAGAAAAACCAAAGGACATGAAAACACCCAAATGCTTAACAAGGTTTTTCTGCCCTTAAGTTTGATGGTGGGTATTGCTGAAAAGGAGTGAGACCGGAGTGCATTAGAGAACCTGCCTGGGGCTTCCAGGAGAAGGAAGGTCTGACAGACTCGGGGACAGTGGAGAGGGGCAGGAGGGATTTTACTGGTTGATGAAGAAAGTCTGGAGCAGCTTTCTCACACAGATAAACAAGATGACTTTAGGTGGTCGAGATAAACATTGTTTATCTTAATAGCTATGTGTTTATTTTAACATGGTTGGGGGGGAGAAATCACGAACACAATGATGCAAATGTTCTGTTAAGATATAAATAGATATATTCAAGTTCAAAAGTAAGCCTATTTAAAAGCGGATGGGTGGTGTGCTCCTTAAATAAAAGTGTATGTTCTCCTTAAGGCAAAAATCCCAAGGTTGGCATGCAAATAATTGAAATGTAGGAAACTGTGGCTTCAGGGGAAATGTGGAGTTGATTATGTGTGCTGGGCACACAGTGAGGAAGCTGGGCCCACCCCTTATTTCTCAGGGAGTGTCCCTGAGCCAAACTCATATGCAGTCTTACTTCCCAACCCCTGCCTTCAGGAATTTATCCTACAGCATTTACCAAACATGTTTTGGTCAGTAACTATGGGAGAGGCAATTCTAGGTGCTTGGTCTCGAATCTCGCACCTAGAACTTAGATTCCAGCTAGAGGAAACAGGCAATATGCAATAAAGACAGTAGGTTGTTGGTTTGGGATGGTTTGGGTAGTGGTTAAGGGAGGTCTGGAGTGAATGGGAATGTGGTTGCTATTTTAAAATAATCAGATCAGAATGGCTCTCATTGAAACGTTGAACAAGGTCTTGATGGGTGTGAGAAGATTAGCACTTAACTTAAGGGAAGCAGTTCCTTTTAAGCCAAGTGCCAAAGAAGGAGCATGGCTGGTGTGTTACATGAAGAACAGAGAGGCCAGTGTAACAGGCACAGAACGAACAATGGTAGGTGAGGAGGAGACCAAAGAGCTCGCTGAGGTCAGATTATGCCCACCATGGGTGAGACTTTGTCTGTATCCAGAGGGAAATGGAGCCATTGCAGAATCTGGACAGAGAAGTGACATGATCTGTCCTAGTGAGTGGCCATTTTATCTGCTGTCTTGAGAATAAAGCAAGAGTAGAAGTCAAGAGGTCAGTTAGGTGGCCGCCACAACAAGCCAGGAACATACAACGAAGCCTCGGCTTGGGGTGATTGCCGTCTGCTTTCCATATGGGTATATTTTAAAAGTAGATTCCACTGGATTCCCCAAGAGGTAGGACATCAGTTATGTTACTTCTGGAGGACGTCGCAAGACGGGGCCACATTTTGTGCTGTAGCTCAGAGTGCCGACTCAACAGCGCTCGATAACCTAAGAGAGAGAAGAGTTTAAAACAACGCCGTGATGTTGGCACTGAGCAACAGAAAGGATGGAGCGGTCATTATCAATGATTGGGCAGCTATCTATATGGAACAAATTGGGGAAGTTCAAAGTTAGGAGACAGGAGTTCAGTTCAGGACAGGTTGAGTTTGAGACAAGCTCTATTAACCACCGAATTGGAAGAATCATGAAGGCAATTGGTCTACAGCTTTGACAATCCAGAGAGAGGTCTGGACTAGAAATAGAACTTAGGATTCATCTGTATGTTAAAACCATTAGGTTAGATACAGTCACCAGGGATGTGAGTCTAGCTAGAGTTTGCTAGAGTCTAGCCAACAGTCTGTCCTGGGAGAGCTCCAAACTTAAGTTACCAGAGAAAAGAGGGGGATAAAAAACAAAGGAGATAGAGAAAGAGCATCTGTTCCACTAGGAGAAAAATCAAGAGTGAGATGTCCTACAAGCCAGGTGACAAAAGAGATTCAAAAGGAGAAAGAGTGATGGATTGTATCAAATAGAACAGCGATGAGAAGTAGAGTAGACTTGGCCCTTGGAGTTAACAATCTGGAGGCCCCTGGTGAGGTTTCCAAACGAGTTTAGGTTGAACGGCAAGCATGGTCTGCTTGGAGCAGCTTGAGAGTGAGAAGAGGAGGCCATTTGGAAGTAAGAAGTTTTTGTACACCGGGACCAAAGATGACAAGAGTTCTTTTCACAGCTTCTCAGCTTCCTAAGTAGGACATGGGTGGAGGTAGTGGAAATATGGGGGGAAAGAAAGGGGAAGACAAAAGATGCTTGTCTAGCAGAGAGGGAGAAGGAACAACCTGAGTGCTATAATAGTCTCTCAAAAAGAAGGCCCTTCCAATCCATCACAAGGATCAATGTAGAAGCCCCTCCCAGGGGGACGAACAACAGAAAAGTGGATGAGGGTTGAAGGAGAATGATATAAGATATGGAAAAAAATAATCTATAACTTACCAAGGGTTCATGAGGGAGGGAAGGAGAAGGAGGAGGAAGTAGGGAGAGGATATCAGCGTCTCAAGTGGATAGAGAATGTCTTGAAAATGATGATGGCAGCATATGTGCAAATGTGTTTGACACATTGGAAGCATGTATGGATTGCGATAAGAGGTGCAAGAGCCCCCAATAAAAGTATTTAAAAAAGAAGAAGAAGGAGGAGACCCTTCAGATTGCAGGTCGCCTATTTAAGGTGGGACTAGTCAGCTTGGGTGGTAGAACTTTTTCCAGTCACAGCAGATCCTTTTTAAAAGCTGATCTAAACAGAGACCCATCGATGCCCTCCACCTGCCAACATCTGCAACCAAACAAAACTAGTTTATTGACTCTTTGGCCCGTAGGAACCTGGGGGCTTCTCAGTCAAGAGTATTCGGAAGGACATTCAGGAGGTAAGGAACTCTGCACTCCTGGTGGAGCAGTAGGGTAAGCATCAGGCAGCTAATGGAAAGATCAATTGAAGTCTACCAGCCGCGACTCCGAAGAAAGCTGTGGCTGTCTCTCCAGTCAAGACTTAGGGTCCCAGAATCCGTATGGAGCAGTTCTCCTCTGTCCTCGTGGGGAGTCAGAATCAGCTCATGTCCAAGAGTAGGTGGGTGGGTGGCATATGGTTAAGCATTCCAGGGCTTACCAGAAAGTTACTTACTCAGAGGTTCTGTGAGAGAAAGGTCTGGCGATGTGCTTCCATCGAGATTCTAGCCAGGAAAGTCCCCTGTGAGTCGGAATCGCATGGAAGGCACACAGCAACTGTAAGATTTGTGCTGGCGGTGGATTCCTTGGGGGAAGGTTCGGGGAAGTGGGTTATTGTTGTTCCTTTCTCCTGGAAGAGACACTATCAGAAAGTAGAAGATATCCTGTCATTGAGTAACTCTCCTCTACCAAAATCCAGACCAACTGCCATTGTGTAGATTTCATCTCCTGGTGAAACTATCACCAGAAAAACCAAACGCATCGCCATCCAGTCCATGTGACAGAGAGCGGCCCTAGAGGAGCCGTTAGGACTGCCCCTGTGTGTCTCCAAGACCCGCTCTTTACAGAGTAGAAAGTCTGCGTTCTCCTGGAAGGCGGCTGGTGGTTTCCAAGTACTGACCTTGTGGGTTAGCAGCTCAGTGCCTAACCAGGCCTCCTTGTCACACTCCCTGGGGTTGCTCTGGTCATAAATTTTAATGACACAAACTGTCCTGTGGCCTTTCTCCTGTGGAGCACCTGGTAATTTTAAACCATTAACCTTTTTGATGAGAAGCCCAGTCCTTAACCCACGGTGCCAGCAGGGCGCCTTCATTCTTATCTCAAGCCAAAACCAAACCGAACCCTGGGGCATCAAGTTGATGCCAGCTTGAAATGTCGCCATAGGGCAGAGCAGAACTGCCACTGGAGCAGGTGGTGGTTTTGAACCACTGACCTTGCAGATTGTGGCCCAATGCAT
Organism: Nesogale talazaci; assembly: GCA_004026705.1. Taxonomy (NCBI): domain Eukaryota; kingdom Metazoa; phylum Chordata; class Mammalia; order Afrosoricida; family Tenrecidae; genus Nesogale; species Nesogale talazaci. The sequence goes on along the minus strand of PVJH01012607.1, from coordinate 52,782 downwards.
AACCCCTCTGCCACTAATCTAGCAGGAAGGGAAAGGAGCAGCAGCAGTCACTCCCCGGAGCCAGGACAAAGGAGGTCTCTGATCATGTTTACGGTGTATACAAGGCTGTGTTTGACTCTCTGCTTGAACATGCTAACTGAGCAGCCCTTGCATATTGACCCCCTTGACTTCTGCTGGTTCTGCAGCATCAGACACAGCACCCCACAGACTGGCTCCAAGGATCTCCTAGCAACCTCAGGATGCATGATCGTGTCCGGACTGCTCTTCCCCCTAACAGATCCTCCTGGGAAACAGGGAGCATGTACCCAGAAGACACACATTTGCATCCTATTTCAGAGGCCCTCCCATGGAACTCAGCATGGAACTTCTGACCCAAACCTCCTCTACACACACACACACACACACACACACACACACACACACCGTGGGGAAGTTAGCAGGCAAATCTGGAACTTCTGACACAGACACAACGCAACTGTGAATCAACTTGTCATGGGCTTTCCCTGCCCCTGATAAGAGATTGGTTCTGCCTGCTTATGGTAGGAAGGAAAAATGTGTCACCACATGAAGGGAAAATGTGTCACTACACGAAGTCTTTGATTTTGATTGGGAGAGTAAACCAGTCCTTATGTCCTTCCTGAGAACGGAAGGGACAGAGGAGAGGGGGGAAGGCAGAGGGAGGAAAGGGCAGAGGAGCGAGGGTGGGAAAGAGGGGAGTTTATGGCAGATGAGAAGATGAGAGCTCCCTCTCTGAAACTCCAAATTGTTCTCAGTTGTCAGGGCCCTGATCTGTCCCCTAGAATACAGTGTCCCCTCTGTCCCCATCTTTATCCCTCTAATCAGAAATGTCTCTGCTACATAGTCATGAATTACTCCATGGCCAAGCCAGAAGGCGCCTACAGCTCCTCTCATCCAAATCCTTCTTTGCACCTGGGAAAACCAAAGCCCAAGAGCGCTTGCCAGTGGTAACAGTGCTGTTCAGTGGAACGGCTGGGACGTGAGCCCGAGGCTCTGACTCCATGCCCGATGGTCTGTTTTTCCATCACACGAGCACCCGATGGTCTGTTTTTCCATCACACGAGTGCGCGGAAGTTTCAGAAAAAGAGATGTTCTCCCTGTGATGTCCTTATTGCTCCAACTGTCCAAAGATGGAGGAGGTGCCCTAGAAAGTTTCAAGTTTTCTATCACTGGGGACATTCAAGCAGGGTCTAACCACCTCCTTACTGAGAGGTCGCAGTGACAATTCAGGGTGGGAAGGTGGCTTAGGTGGTTTCCAGATAAGGGAGAATACCAAAATCATCGATCATGCTTGTTTAAGCCTTCATTTTCCCATCTAATAAATGGCAGTACATCAACTTCTCTTTTATCAATGATCTCATTATCCAACATCTACAACCATATTAGAAATTTACTATCTGACCATCTCATGCATGAACAATGCATGGGAGTAACCAATGCCAAGGTGAAGGTGAAGGTTATGCATCCACTTGACGGGCTGTGATTCTGAGTGGTTTAACAGTTATGTGACGCTATAGCTGTTCTCCATCCTGTGAGCTAAGGTGGTCATCTTCCATTTTCCCATGATGTAACGGCCTGGTCACTGGCACGTGTCACGCAGGTGTGCCGATAGCTCCCACCTCAGAGAATTTGTGTGAGACTTGGATGAGATCATGAAGATAATGTGTAAAGCCAGCATTGAACACTAGTTGTGGTGTGTGTGTGTGTGTGTGTGTGTGTGTGTGTGTGTAAGATGGCTGGGTGGGTGGATGGGGTGTTTGAGAATGGAGAGAGAAGGAGAGAAAGAAGATACGGCCGGGATAAGAAGAGAAAGCAGAAGCCTGGGTCTCTTACAGCCTGTGGGCAAGGTGGGGTCACACTCCTGTAGGCTGCTCATTAGGCAAGTGTCTGGTGTGCAAATGAAAACAGCCCACTTGGTTCCTTTAAAGGGTGTGTGGGAGTGAGTATTGGGGAAGGAAATATGAAAAAGTAAAATACTAAGCTACGAAGCAGAGAGCCTTAGGGAAGCGCCTTAAACTCCCCCAGGATTGGCAAACCATGGCAGCCACTAGACGCTAACTGTGGTGTGAGGTCTATCTTCCATCCTGGCTTTTGAAAAGTAGGTCATCATCTTTCTCAGTCCAACCTACAGGGTTATTACAAGAGGAAATAAGATCAAGTCAGTGTGGTGACTTTAAACTGTGGATGCTTGAAGAAACGTGGAAGTGGCATGAATAATGAAAAATTATCTTTGTGCCAAAAAGTCCAGACTGAGATGGCCTAGTGTGCTTTTTAAAGATTAGGGCAAGAGTCAATACCTTTTTTAAAAGAGTCCTCCACAGCTCCTGCAATCCCCCTCACGGAGCTCTTCCCTGGACTTCTGGGAGCTGGCAGTGGGAGGGCATGGCTTCCCAATGTGTGCTCTCTCCCCCCTCCCCCCAGGGGCCTCCGCGTCACTTGAGAGCTTCTGAGAAATGCGACCCTTAGAAGTTGGGTCTCTCATCAGAAGTTCCCACATTTATTGGACATACCTCTCTTTTCAGAGTTAAAAAAAAAAATTGCTCAGAGCCCCTGTGGCGGGACGGTCATGTATTCATGATGTCAATTTCATGATTGGGATGTAGGGGTGGAGTCTAGCCTGTTAATCTGGAGATAGTCAATGAGTAGCCAATGGGGCCTCTGTGTGGGCATGGCTTTCTCCTGAGAACTTTGGGAAGTCTCACGGCATGTCCCAATTGGAGTAGAGACACTGGATTCTCAGTCTCTGAGACGATGAACTCCTGACAAGACAAGATGACAGCATGCTGATCGATCCTGATTCCTGGAGAATAGAGGAGCTGGAGGAGAAGTCACATGGGCTTGCCCTGATGGAACCAGACTTCTGGGGCCAGAGAAGCCACAGAGAGACCCCTACCAGTGCTGAGATGTTTCTACCACCAATGGCGACTGCTGATGGACCCTGAGCCCTGGAAATAAGGACCCATGGGGAGACCCCTGCCAGCGTTGGGATGCCTCTACCCCAGCGGGATACACAAGACTCTGCACCCACTGATCTGTGACTTCATGAGTTGGAAGGAGACTTTATAGACTGGTGTCAGACATATGGGCCTATAACGGACTTATGACTTGGACTGGACAGGGTTGGGATGTTTTCTCAATGTTCCATTCCTCTTCTTTTAAAGTGTTTTGTTGTTGTTGTTGGTTTGGGGGGTGGGGCATCACCGCCCTCTGGTGGTCGTGTGAGCTACCCAGCCTTGCTCCTGGAGAGCTGCTGCTGGATTTGAACCGCCAAGCCAAATGGCTGCAGACCCACACTCAACCACTATTCCACCGGGGCTCAGCCCGTTCCATTTCTCTTATATAAACCTTTTCCTTATATCCATATGCATGTCCATAAATTTGTTTCTCTAGTCTACCCAGACTAACACAGCCTCCTTGTACAAAAACAAAACAAACAAAAAAACACTTTTGTATTAGAGCCTCAAACCTAGGCTGAAGTGTAGGTATCTCCCCCCACCATCATTCCAGCACCCCTTACTCCAGGGGACAATGATAGCCCACTTTGGAAAGAACTGCCTTCATTTAAAGTAATTGCAGACAAATCTTTCAGAAACAGGGTGCCCCAGGCTGAAGTGTTGGGGGAGCCAGGGACACACAGGGTCAGAAAAATAGGTAGGAAACACCAAGGGAGATGCTGTTGTTGTTGTTGTTGTTGTTGTTGCTGTGTGTCATCGAGTCGGCTCCGCCCCACAGTGACCCTGAGCACAACAGAAGGAAACACGCGCCAGCCTCACACCTGTTCCTGTCCCCATGGCTGCAGGCAGCCACTGTGTCCATCCGTCTCATCCAGGGCTTCCCTCTTTCTCACGGCCCCTCCACTTTACCAAGCATGATGTCCTTCTCAGGGACTGGTCTCTCCTGACAATACATCCAAAGTCTGGAAGACCACGTCTTGCCATCCTGGCCCCTGAGGAGCATTCTTCTTCCCAGACAGATCGGTTTGCCCTTTCAGCAGTCGATGATAACGTTAATATTCTTCTCTAGCACCAGATAATAGAGCACTGTGTTCATTTTCTAGAACTGCCAGAACCAACTGTCATAAACTGCATGACTTAAAACAATAGAAATGTATTGTCTCACATAGCTGCAAGCTGGAAAGCCCAAATGCTGGGGTGGAGCCCAGAAGTGTATATTTTAACATCTCCCCCAAATCACCAGCATGTTAACGTTGTAGACGTCTTGTTCTAGGGCTTGATAAACTACAGATTGTGATGCTGCGGCTCTGGGATGAGGCCCGAGATGCTAAGTCTCCTGGCACAGCACTATAGTGTGGATTCCTGGACTTGGAGTGGGGAAACCATAAACAAATAGAGTTCATCGAGAAAGACATTCTGGAAGAATCCGCCTTCACAAGAGTAAAGCATATTCCCAGGAAGAAGTGACGGCACGGCCTGGGGGAAATACTAGCTTTGTGCCAGTACCAAGGGCTCAGGGCAGAAGGCGTGGGATCTCAGGGAGGGAGAAAGGCACTAGGGATGGGGGCCCCGGGTGAGTGAGTGGGTAGAGAGGAAGTCAGGGTCTGAAACGTGGGCTAAAAATCAAAGTCGAGGCTTCCAGCCCTGGAGGCAAAGAGGCTGCATTCATGGACAGAGAGGGGCTCAAGGCAGATGATGTGACCGGAACTAGGCCCTGTCTCAGGACATTGGCTGGGCGTGGGCAACTGCTGCTTTCTCTCCACCGAACTCTACCCCCAGGTCACTAACTGTGACTTCTGATCCCTTCAGGGAGGAAGGTTGGGGAGGATGGAGAAACAAAGACAGGGCAGCAGGAGCACCTGGCTTGTCCAGTCAGATGACCCTCCTGTGAGCTCGCCTGGAGTTTTTACAGGGATATGTACCCTAACCTCTAAGGCCCTGTGGCAGTCATGTGCTCATGTCAATTTCATGATTGGGATGTTGGGGGGGAGTCTAGCCTGTCGATCTGGAGATAGCCAATGAGACCTCTGTGTGGGCTTGGCTTTCTTTTGAGAATTCTGGGAAATCTTGTGATATTTTCCCCCATGGGTGTGAGAGATTTACAGCTGAGTCCTTGGGAGACATTGTAGCTGAAAGGACACAAGTCTGAGTCCCTGTGAGACATCCTGGGGGAGATGCCACATGGGCTTACCCTGATGGAACCAGACCTCTGAAGCCAGGAAAAGCCTTATGGAGACTCCTGCCAGTGCTGAGACGCTTGAGAAGCCCCAGAGAGGCCCCTATCAATGCTGAAGTGCTTCTACCATCACTGGATACACAAGACTGCACCGGTGATTTTCCTGGCATCATTGCATGTGCTTCGTGAGTCTGAAGAAGACTTCTGGATTGGTATCGGACATATGGGCTGATATTGGACTTATGACCTTGAACTGGGCTAGGTTGGGATGCTTTCTCAATGTTCCATTCCTCTTGTATATAAACCTCTCCCTTATATACATATGCGTGTTTATGAATTTGTTTCTCTAGCCTATCCGGACTCACACAGGCCCTCTCCTCTGGAAGTGGGTGTTCCGGGACTCAGCGGTCCATTGTTATGCCTCCAAACCAGCAGGGCCTTCGCTGTGTCTTTTTGACGGGGTGGAACCCACAAGGCTTTCTTTCCCAGCAGCCCCCCACGTGTGTCTCTAGTCTGTGGCAAACACGCGGGCTTCGCTCAGACCAGCCTGGGGACTTCGGAGACACTTGCCCACAGCCACCTCTCTTCCATCTTGTCGGTCTGCAGTGTTCCTCTTTCACCCTTTCCATTTCTCAGGTGACAGCCAGATGCCAATGCCCTGTCCCCCTGCCCGCCAGCCTATCCCAGGCATGTGTAGTCGAGTTTGAGAGTCTGGAGAAAACTTGTGGATTGGTATCGGACATTGGTATTGGTGGACACCACAGAGCCCCTCACCCTCTCCCCAACAAAATCTGCCTGTAACCCTACTCTCCTCATGACGGTGCTGAGGGTCTCAGGGCCCTTCCCAGAGTGCCATGCACCGCTGGGTGGTGCAGCAGGCATGCGTCTCCACAGACACATCACCCCTACGACTCCACCGCACCCCCACCACCTCACACCCATGCTCCCACTGCCACAGAACCACTTTGGGAGTCAGGGAAGAACCCAGCACAGTTTCCTCTGCCGGGGGAACAAGAACACGCATCAGGAGCATAGCCCAAGGTAAAATCCTTCCTTCTGGGCCCAGCGAAGAAGGGTCCTTGGGGAAGGTAGCAGGGGAAGTGGCGCTTCAAGAATGACTTCACAGTGGATAAGCTGAAAGAAAGTCATCTCAGGGAGAGGAAACTAACGCAAGCCCATGCCCAGAGGTGGGGAGCAGGGGAGCGGGGTGGAAGGCCCCGTGGGTGATTTTCTAAAAGAAAGGAGGCCAAGTCAGACCCAAACTGCGCAACGAACGCTCCTGCGGGCTGTGAGATGTTTGGGAAGCTTGGGGACATCCAGATGGAGGGTGGATTGGGGGCAGATAGGCAGAGGTGGCGAAGCGTGGTCTTCATTTCCTTGAGTCATTAACCAGGGCCCTGTCAAAAACAAAAAACAAAAACCTTCTGGGTTCTGATTTCTCTTCCAGGAAACTCCTACCTTTTGGCCCCTTGGGTGTGTGTTCAGCTTATTAAGACACCTGAGCCTGTTTATGCTGTTTAGTTAAGGGGCAGCTGCCAGGCCCAGGCCCCTCCCACTCTGGGGCCTGGGCTTCAAAGTTTGATAGAGCTGCCCAGCCCACTTTCCTGTGACCCTAAATGCACACCGGAGGAAGCTAAGGAGAGAGCCTTCCCGATGGGACAGCAGACGGTAGAGCCCTTGCCTCCCGATGGGTGCAGTCTCCCAGACTCCACCCGGGCCCCAGTGAATTCTGGCCTCAGGACAAATGGCAATGGCAAACGAAGTCCAGGAAATAGCAGCTTTGGGATCCCACCCCAATTCTTCCTCTGGCCTTTCAGATCTTGAAAACTCACAAGGCCTCTCTGTCTTAATCTCTAAAATGGAAACAAAACCCCCTACCTACACATATTGCTGCAAGATTAGATGCGAAGGCATTTGTGAAGAGACTTCGCTGTGATGCCAGCAGTTTCTGTTGAGTCGGTTCTGACTCACCTGGACCCCAGGTACGACACAACAAAGGCCTGCCTGGTCCGGCCCCATCCTCACTATCACGCCTTGGTTGAGCCCCATGTGGCGGCCATGGTGACCAGCCAGCTCGTCGAGGGTTCTGTTCACTGATCCTCAACTTTACCAAGCACGATGGTCTCTGCAGGGACTGGCCCCTTCACGTCATACAGTCAAAGGACGTGCGATGAAGTCTGGCCATCTGTGGGATGAAGACAGGACATTTCCACAGTTATATACTCCAAAATATTAAGGAAGCTATTTACCAGCATTTGGTGTGGAAGTTAACTATTCTCCCTGAAACTCCAGTTATCTGAGACCTTTGTGTGTCTCACAATAGAGCTGACTCCCCTGCTGTTAGGATGCTGGTTTGCGTCCATTGAAGCCTGTGGGCGGATTCACATGCTGTTGTTAATGATCTCTGGTCTACCCTGTTTAGCCACATCCAGGAGTCTGGGGTCTGGTCTTGTCACATGTGTGCATACGGCCCTTCCTGTGATGTATGTCCTTACCTGTGATTTAGGGGCCTGGCATGACTCCAAAGGGTATATAAGGATTGGACATAAGAAAGAGGTTCTCTTGTGCCGCTCTCTCTTTTTTCTTCTATCCTCTCTCAGCACTGGATGCTCTCCCTCATGTAATCCCTTTCCCCACCCACTGTCTCTCCACATGGATGGCCCTTATTAACTTTATTATAATAATTCATAATTATTGCTGTACAACTGCACCTCCCAATCCCGAGATGTATCGGAGGCTGGTCTCTCCTCTGATAGCCATCCCTGCTTCTAGGATCTTTCTGGTGGTGTCTCTCCCCAGACACATGTGTTTGTGCTCCTGGCAGTCCATGGCATAATCAGTCTTGTTTGCTAAGTCTTTCCTCTTCCCCGGGGCAGCTTTCACAGGCACTTGGAAATCCCCTACCTCAGATCAGGTGCACCTAGGTCCTCAACATGCCCTCTTGGCTCCTTCTGAAGAGGTCTTCAGAACATCCAGACCCTTCTACCAACCTCTCGCTGTGGCTCGTGTCCTCAGCTGGGGAATGTGGTGGAGCTATGCGGTGGCAGGATTCCCAAAGCTTGTTTGTCCGCTTCTACTTGGGGACCCCAGGAGAGCAGAGGCCCTTCCTCTGCTGTGGATAAGCTCTTGAAGCAATTGCATCCATTACTGTCTTCTACAGCTCCGTGACTCATGACTCGTGACTAGTTTGTGCACAAACTTGGGAGAAGCCTGCATCCCCCAACCCTTCTCCATCACCACCACCTGGCTCCATTCTCCCAGCTGTGGCTTCTGCCCTAGAACCACTCCCACCCTGCCTCCCCTCTGCATGCACCGAGCCCAACAGAGGGAGCTCCCAGTGGAACTGCTGGTAAAGCTGGGGAAAGACAATGAGCCGAGGAAAATGCTGGTGGGGAAAATAGAGAAGGGATTCCAGAGTTTTGAGTCCCAGATTTTGAAAAAGCTGTCTCTTCAGTTAAGGGGACAAAATGCCATCGACTCCTTGGGATTTCCATGCAGCCACTTTGGACAGTTGGGCTTGAGTGAGACTGGGGGGTGGGGTGGAGGTTGGTCAGAAAACTGAGGGGGACTCGACTCAGGTCCCACGGCGCTGCGAAGGGAGTTGGGGATGTGCATGTTAGCATGTGGACATCCAAGCACTCGCAGGCACAGTAGGACACTGAGCGTGGGGTTCAGTGTGCCTCATTTATAAAGGAGCCCTGGTGGCTAAGTGAGTGACCAGTTGAGCTGCTAGCCAGAAGGTCAGCAGGTCAAAACCACCTCCCACACCTCAGGAGGCACACGAGCTCTTCTGCTCCCGTAAAGATCCAGGAAGCTCCAGTGGCATAGTGGTTGTACATGGGACTGCGGCCCACTGGCTTGGCGGTTCAAATCCAGCAGCAGCTCTTCAGGAGCAAGTCTGGGCTTCCCACTCCCACCAGAGGGCAGTGATGCCCCCAAAACAAAAACAAACAAACAAAAAAGAAGGAGGAAGCCCACCCAGCCGTTTTGCCCCGCCCCAGGGGCTCACGGTGAGTCTGGCAGTGATCTTGCTTTGAGGTGTTGAGTTCTGCTTGCACCCAAGTGCTTGAGCATCTCCGGGGCTTCCCCAGGCCAAGGCTAGGAGGTCAGTGACCAACAGCAAAAAAGGAAGAGTCTTTGTTGAGGGAGGAGCCATTTCCAAGCAACAGCAGGCATCCGGGAGAGCATTGGTGCAGCACTCAGGACACCAGCTTGCCAGCAGTCAGCCTACTCTCCACGCCGGCACCCGTGAAAAAGGTGACCTTGAAGAACACTAGGAGACTGTCTTTGTATGTAGTTGATACATCCGTGTGTTGTGTGTGTGTGTGCACATGAGTACCCCATAGCCTCTGATTCCCCACACACATCCTTTCCGGGGGCACCCTCCCTCCTGGCCTGTCTCCACAGCTACCCTTGGAGGGCTTCCCACTACTTCTGGAGGGCTTGTGTGCAGACACGCTCTCTGTGGAAGGAGAAGCTGAGCCAGGCAGGGGGTGGTGCCAAGGCCTGGGGCTGCAATTACAGCTCTCAGGGGGCCCAGAGAGAGTGGTGGGCCCTTCCCAGGACACTCAGGCCTCGCAGCTGGATCCTCGTTACAGAAGCGACTCGCCCAGGATGGCAGTTAAACAGGCTTGTGTTTGTTGTCTGTTTGATTTTGCATGAAGAGCATGCTTCATGTTTCCCTTCTGAAAGGCTCAAGGTCATGTTCACAGAGACTGTTGCTAGGTTATACACTGTGGGTCTTAAACACAGAGCAAATAAGCCTCATGGTAAAAGCTAGCAATGTATTTTTAAAGATCTTTGTGGAACCCACCAGGTGGGAACAGGAATTTTGATAGGTCTCTAACTGCCCTGGAGCCTCTCTTGGTATCTTCTAATATTCGTAGACATTTACAGAATCGCTACTGGGCCCAAGATATGGGCTGGGCACCAAGGAGGCCTACACAGAGCATATGAAGGGGCTCATGACCTCCTGAAGTCAACGCAGGAACACAGGAAGCCATGCGGGGACAAAGAGCACCTGACCAGGAAGGACATGGTGTCTCAGACTAGTCCTCCCGGCCTGCTGGGCAAGCTCCTTTCCCCTCTGTGAGATGAAGAGGACCGTGAGAGAAGAAACACCACCAACCACCCGCCTGGCCCCAGCCGGCAGTCTGTATGGAACTGAGGGCATTAGACCAAGGGCGGAGCCTCAGTCCCACCTCCCCACCCCCACATTCCTGCTTCCCAAGTCTTGGCTTGTGCTGGGTAGTCTGGCTGGAGCTCTGAAAGAAACCATCAGAGGAGGGTTTTGTTTTGTTTTTGAACATAGTTTTTCTTTCATAAAAGATAGAAGTTTGGAGTCCAAGTGTCCCCAATGGCACCAGATGGGCAGAGTCCTCCCCCCCCCCCCCCACCATCCTCAGGCAGGAAGAGTCATGGCCTCTCCCTAGCCCCAGAGTGCCACCATCCAAGTTTTCTGTAAAGGGTGCACCCCAAAGAATTCCCTCTGGGTCATGCATCCGTCCCTTTTGCCGATGAGAAGAATGAGGCCTTAGGAAGGGAAAGCCTCCCCTCCTCCCCCAAATCTCCACACCTGTGGCAAAGTAGACCACAGGAGTGCAGCCGGAGTGAGCCTGATCGATCCACTCTCACTTGCTCTAGAGACGGCATGCATGGGCTGGGCGAGGGGAGCGCTGCCAACCTGCCTCCCTCCTCGCCAGACGCTGACCACGGAGGAATCGGAACACCCAGTGATGGCTTTCTGCATCAGTGACAGCCAGAGACACCCAAGCCTCACTGAGGTCAGGGGGAAGGAAGAGCTAAAATTATGCAACCCAGCTAGAGTCCCCGACACCCCTGCGTACCTATCTGTGGGGATGTCATTGTTTCCAGAGCTGACGAAAGAAGGAATCTTGCAGGTGGCCACATCAGACTTGTAGAGTCGTGGATGGAGGGACCCAAGAGAAGTAGCATCTTTTGACCTCCTCATGAGTGGCATCTGGGGAGCTTGTCTTGAAAGGCTCCATCCACCCAGCTGCTGTCCCCACACCCTGTCGCCAGCACAATGAAGGGCATCAACATCCCCATAATAAAGGGACGGACAAGACGACGGCTTTGATGGGCTCAGACGTGAGAACCATTGTGAGGTTGGTGCCGGACTGGGCGGTGTCTGGTTCTCTTGTACACAGGGTGGGAGTCAACTCCGGGCCCCCATCAACAGCAACATTGCTCTTTCAAGCTTGCGTGGTCGTTACATAATCTGCTGTCAATGTGGGACTTGAGAGGATTAAGAATAAAGGGGTGGAGTCTAGGCTGTCAGTTGGGTCATAGCCAATGAGGCCTCTGTGTGGGCATGGCCTTCTCCTGAGAGCTCCTGTATTTCCTCCTTGGAAGCAGGAGACAACTCTGATGACTTCCGTGGAGACTCTCTACTGACTCCGTGTGAGACATCCCTGAGGAGAAGCCACAGGGACCTACCCTGATGCAGCCAGAACCCTGGACCTAAAGAAGCCACGTGGAGACCCCTGCCAGGGCTGAGATGCTTACCATGCCACTAGATCTACAAAACTTCCTACCCACTGGCCTGTGATCTTCCTGCATTTGGTGTCATTGCATGTGTTTCGTGAGTCAGAAGAGGTTGAACATATGGGTTAATAATCAGACTTAAGGACTTGATCAGGACTGGGGTGAGATGTTTCCTCAATATTCAACTGCTCTTGTTTATAAACCTCTTGCTTATACCCCTGTGAGCGTCTATGGATTTGTTTCTCTACTCACTCGCCAATCCCTTGAAGAACTGGAGAAGTCCTCAGAGCAGCGCGGTGTCCTCAGCTCAAAAAAATAGCCGCGATTTTGTTGCGGCGACAGGGAAATTCACCAGACAGAGACAAGAGATCCCAAATGCCTTTCAAATGTACCTGGGACAGTTCCGTTAGTTGTTGCTTTGTTGTGAGAATGAATGCTCGCTCTAACTATACAGCCCTTAGCAAAAGGCCAAGCCAAAAATATCTAATAAGTGTTTTTTTCCCTGGGGAAATCACAATTGATCCTTGCGATCTTCATGAAAACTCTGTGTCCGATAACTCCCCACCCTGACATCGATTCTGACTCACGGGGATCCTGAAGGACGGAGAGGAACGGCTCCTGAGGGTTTCTGAGACAGTCACTCGGTAAGGGAGTCGAAAGCCCCGTGCTTCTCCGGAAGAGCAGCTGGCCATTTCGAACTGCTGACCGTGCCATCAGCAGTTCAGGGAGCAGAGACTGTAGCACGACACCAGGGTTTGCCAGCAGGGTCTTCCACAGGCATCATTTCTTTCGTGGGCTGTTTCTTGAGAGCCTCCGATGTGCCTCACACCAGGCGAAGCGGGGGAGCCAGTGGAGACACCCGACCCCGTCTCGCTCACATGGAGCTTGTGTTCTTGCTGTTGGCAGCCCTGGAGTTGAGTCTGACGCGTGGCAGTTTTATGTAAAACAGAACGGAGCCTTGCCCGGTCCTGCGGCGTCTTCACTGCTCTTGCCCGTTTGCGTCCGGGGCTGCTGGGAGTCTGTAGCGCTTCCCCACGGAGGAGGCTTCTCTTCTCCCATCCTGCCTGCTCCGGACGCCGTCCCCGGGCTGGTTCTTTGATTGCTTGGTATTTCTTCTGCCCAGTGTGCCTTCACCCAAAAGCTCTGTAGAAACCTGCCTCCATTTGCAATACATCTATTTTATTGGGTCTGGGGTGTAAGTTTACAAAGCAAATTGGATTCCCACAGACTCCATCTCTATTTGAAAGACTCTTGGCATTGCTTCCTGGCAATGCACAAGCAGCCGAAGCAGACTGACAAAAGACAAACTCCACTGTGTAAGAATTTTTTTAGGGGAAGGGTTGGAAGAAAAAGAATTTGTTAATTATCACATCATAATGTACTAAGGATTGAAATGTAGATGAATAGAAATGAGACCTTTTAAAAAATCATACTCTCAAAGCAGAAAATGCATCGGCCATAGCTTTTGTAATAGCTTTTGGTGTCTTTCTTTGTTTCATGGCAGATGTCAGTTGTGCATAAGGTTCCAGCGGGGAAGGATTGATTTCAACCAGTGGGTTGAAACCTCCAGTACATTTGCTTCTCTGATCATAACCTACAATCACCTGTTTCACTAAATTTCCCAATTCAGGAACTGGTGACTATCAGAAGAGTTTGTCTGTTTGCGCAAGCTCCGTTTTATTAAGTAGAATTTTGCAGTGGGAACTGGGACGTTTAAAAAAATTCGACCCCCTGGACCTGGGCGGCTCTCTGCCAAGATCTCTGAGACAACAGTTGGGTGTGAGAGGACTATATAGACTTCATCTGAAGGAATGGTACAAATGGAAGAACGGAAGTAGGTGCTTGGGTACACTTTCTAGAAAAGGGACAGGTCTACGCCACAGGCCTGTGTGGCCTTGGTGATGTGGGGAAGGTCAGGCTGCTGCTTCGCTCTTTCCGTCACTGTCTCCCAGGGTGTGCTTGTTGAAGAGAAGAGTTTTAAGATGATACTTAAACTAAAGTCTAATTACTTACTGAACACAGGCTGGGACGATGTAAGGGAAAGAAAACAGGGAGAAACGTGGAGATCTTTGATATTTATCAATCATAAGGGCGGTCCCACTCTGGGCTCCCCACATGGTAAAGATGATTGGCAAGCCGGAGCATGCCCACACGTCACTAATTGCCTGGGTTCATTCACTGGCTTCTTGTTCATCTCCCTGCTCTCGGATGTGACTGTCACGAGGTGAGGAACCCTGTCCGTCTCGTTGGTGGCTATCGTCTTAGGGCCTGCTCATGGCTCACCGCATCCTAGTCCAAATGCAAACCCACTGTCAGCCAGCCTCTTCCAACCTCTAGAGACCTTGGCGGGAGCAAGGGAGAAGTGCCCCGGAGGTAAGGTAGAGCCTGACGGAAGCAGACTGCCTGCTGTGGCTTTCTCTCGAGGGGAGGCTGCTGAGTTCAAACTCCCATTTCATTCGCCCCTGTGCCACCAGGTCCCCTTTCAACACAGTGTGTTGTTGTTCTTGTTGTTGTTGTTGTTGGTGGTGGTGGTGGTTCTGACTCGTAGCGACCCTGTGTGCATCAGAACACAACACGGCCCGGTCCAGGCCAGCCTCACAATGGTTCTTATCTTCAAGCTCATCTCTGCAGCCCCTGTGTCAATTCATCTTGTCCAAGATCTTCCTCTTTTTCAAGACCCTGCTTCTCTACCAAGCAGATGTCCTCCTCCAGGGATTTGTCTCTCCTGACAACATGTCTAAAAGATGTAAGACAAAGCCTTCCCCGCCTCCAACCTTCATTGCCTCTAAGGAGCGTTCTGGCTGTACCTCTCCCAAGAGAGATGTGTGTGTCCTTTTGGAAGTTCGTGGTATTCTTCATACGCTTCATCAACACCATAACTCAAATGCATTGATTCTTCTTTGATCTCTAGGTAATCAATGGACAGAATTGGAGAAACACATTATAGGTGTCCAGTAAACATGTGTGGGGTAAAAGTAAAAGGGTGGCCACACTGGAGAAGGGATTAGAAACCATGTCATAGGAAGGATATTCACAGGGACTGGGGTTGTTTAGCTTGGAAAAGGACACAGCGGAGAAAGGAAGGGCCCCGTTGTCAGATCTTAGGCAGACTAGAGAAAGGAGACAGACAGCATGTCCAGCCACCACCAGAAAGGACCGAGACCCATGGGCAAACATTCCCAGAAAAGCAGAATTCATCTGAACCCAAGGAAGAGCTTGGTCCCATTCAGAGCTGTCTAAATCTGGGACATGCTTCCCATGGAGAGAATGAAGAACCCATTTCAGTTTGGATTGAGGCCAGGCAAGGACTTGACTCAGGTAGCAAGAGAAGGGATTCAAGGTCCATTAGAGAGTGTTCAAAGCATACCGTAGATGTCCACTGAGTGTAAACAACTCCCTTCCTCAGTTGTAGATGATCGCGCTCATGCAGTTTTACAAATATGGCTGCCAAGTTAGCGTTCATCCTTAGAAGGTGTAAGATATGACAAAATAATAATAATTTATAAATTATCAAGGGCTCATGAGGGAGAGGGAAAGAGGGGGAAAATGAGGAGCTGATACCAAGGGTGCAAGTAGAAAGCAAATGTCTTGAAAGTGGTGATGGCCACAAATGTACAGATATGCTTGACACAATGCATGTTTGTGTGGATTGTGATAAAAGTTATACAAGCCCCCAATTAAAAAAAGAAAAAGTCTTAAAAAAAAAAAAGAAAAGAAAACTTGGAGGCCTCTCTTAGAGATTTCTGAGTATTGTGCTTTCAAAAGTCTTGTGCCTGATGGTCTGTGAGTTTCTTTCTAAGCAGTGTAAAGAAGAGGGAAGAAATTCAAAGACTCCCAGAAACAACTAGTTCAAAGCGCTAAGAGACGACGTGCACAGCCTCCTGAGACCAGAAGCACTAGAAGGTACCGGGTCATCCCTGCTGACCGTGCTGGTGGGTACCACAGATGATCCCCGGGCCAAATAGGAGCAACACAAAGAGCAACCTTGAGTCTCTAAAGGCCCTCACTTCCCGGTCTGACAGAGGTGAGGTGCCGTGTGAGCGTCGTCTACAAGAGTGCCAAGAAACAACCATCACGAACTCCGAGGAGGGAATAAGCATGATCAAGACCCTGATGTCATCGCTTAGCCTCCAGAGCAGTGAGGAAATAAAGCCTGTATAGGTGTGCAATGGCATATTTATTATCTTATATATTCTAATTAAATAGAGAAAGAACGTGTCCATTCCAGTGCTGGGGAATCACAAGTCGGAACCAAGTGAAATCCCAGCTGGGGCTGAACAAGAAGAAAAGTGGAGCAAGGTCTGGAGTGACCGTCCTCCCCCTCGCAGCACTAACGGGGACCGACGACCTGACTTTGACCAAGGCCCTGATGGTGCTTCTCTGCTCGCTAAAAAGGTCAGTGGCTCAAACCTACCCATCACTTGGCGGCACAAAGAGGCATCTACTTTTGTAAAAGTTACAGCCTTGGAGACACCGTGCCGGGGGTTCTCTGTGTCCTATAGGAACGCTGTGTGTCAGGATTGACGCCACGGCGATGAGTCTGAACTTGACCAAGTTACTTCACTCCTCTCTCTTAAATCATCTTATGGGAACTCATTCAACTCTTATCACAATCCATCCATACATACATGCACTGGATGCAGAGCACACTTGTACATTTGTTGCCATCATCATTCTCAAAATATTTGCTTTCTACTTAACCCCTTGTATTACCTCCTCATATTTCCCCTCCCTCCCTGCTCTCCCTTTCCTCATGAACCCTTGATAATTTATGAATCATTACGATTTTGTCATATCATACACAGTCCGATATCTCCCTTCACCCACTTCCCTGTTGTCTGTACCCCAGGGAGGAGGTTATATATAGAGCCTTGTAATCAATTCCCCCTTTCTACTCCACCTTCCCTCCATCCTCCCAGTATTGCCACTCTCACCACTGGTCCCGAAGGGATCGTCTTTCCTGGATTTCCCATGTTTCTGGTTCCTATCTGTATCAGTGTACATCCTATGGTCTAGTTGGATTTGTAAGGTAGAATTGGGATCATGATAGTGGAAGGGGGAGCATTTAAGAACTAGAGGAAAGTTGTATATTTCATTGTTGCTCTGTACACTGTACACTGACTGAATCATCTTCTTCCATGACCCTTCTGTAAGGGGATGTTGCTTCACCTACAGATGGGCTTTGAGTCCCCAATCTGTACACCCCTCCTTTATAATGATATAGATGATATTTTTAGTCCTTTGATGGCTGATACCTAATCCCTTTAACCTCATGGTCACACAGGCTGATGTGCTTCTCCCATGTGGACTTTGTTGCCTCTCAACTAGGTAGCTGCTTGTTTATCTTCAAGTCTTTAAGACCCCAGACACTACATCTTTTGATAGCTGAGCACCACCAGCTTTCTTCACCACTTTTGCTTGTGCACACATTGTCTTCAGTGACCGCATGTCAGAAAGGTGAGCATCATGTAATGCCAATTTAATAGAACAAAGTGTTCTTGCATTGAGGAAATACTTGAGTGGAGGTCCAATGTCCATCTGCTACCTTAATACTAACCCTATAAGTTTTTGCACGTAGATCTATTTCCCCATCATCATATACATATTTACTTATGTACATGCCTGTATTTAGACCTCTATAAATGCCCCTTGCCTCCCTGTTCTTGGCTGTTTCCTTTTACTTTCCTCTTGCATTAAAACCATTCTCTCACCATACAGAGTCAACAGCACATCTCACGTGATATGATGGCATGAGAGCAGTGACTAATGTAGATAAAAGGCAGTCATTCTCATTGCCAGGGTTGTTAGTCTGTTTACCACAACCACGGGTCTCAGTCCTCCATGTCTGCAGGCTCTGGTCTGGCCTGCCTGCCTGCGCCCACACCCCAAGTAGGGCCTAATGACTCCCGCCCAGTATCATCTGGTACTCACCCAACACTAGGCTGTCTGGGTGTTGAACTATATAGTACATGTTGAAACACAGTCACCAGAGATAGGGGTGAATGGACTGGAACAGCCAGCCGCAGAGCAAGCCAAAGAAAGAATTCCAGTTTCCAAAGTGAGACCTGAGAAGGTTACCTTGGGTCAGTGATTTTCAAGCCATGGCCCAGAACCCAAGGAAATTGGGGTGGGAGAAAGGCAGTTCCTGGAACCCCCCTTGTTCAGCAGAGTATCTCTGCTTCTCTCTAATTTACGTATTAAGGTTCCATGGGAAAGAATGTCCCCCAAGGAGTCCTACAGCTACTTCAAAGTTTATGAAACCTAAGGTGTTCGATGATCTTGAAGGTCATTTTCTGAGTTTGGGTTTTTTTTTTAATCTATGAACTATTATTTCTTGAACTATTACTTAAAGCAGTCCTTCTCATTTTCTTTTTTCCCTCAAAACAACTGGTTTAGTGACAGGAAAAAATACAAACAGGACACAGGTCTCTTGACTCCTCACATGTCATTGTAGATTTCAAACTAAGACAAAGAGAGGGAACACACAAGACCGCCATCTGGCGCCTCACACTTGACCACCAGGACTGAGTTCATCAGTTGCTCCAATCTTTTGATTCTGTATCGTGGGATGGTTGCTAGGAAACAGGGCAGGCCAGGAGCTGGCCATCCACTGAGAGGCCACATCAGGGGACCTACATTGTACTCTGCTGTTCTCAATGCAGAATGATTCACAAATCTTAATGACCCAGAATCCTCCTGGCCACTTAGTCTTTAGCAACATGCTGGCTGTTGGCAGTACAAGCTCAAAGGCTCTGGGGCAGGCAGGCAACTTCAAGGTCGAAGATCTGACAGCTGGAAGATTGAGCTCCCCAAGGCCTCTGGGAACGATGGATCTGGATGGGGAGAAGAGACACTGAGGTGCAAGTGTTACCAATTCTCCAAGTAAACTTCTCCATCAGAGCCACAGGCCAAACACCAAATCTTAAGCTTCACCTGGGCAAACCACTTTTCTTTTTAAATTTATATTTAGGGGGGTAAAAAAGGTACTTGATAGAGATGAGTGGTCTCCAAAGGGTTTCATTTCCTTTCTGAGTCAGAGTTCGTCAGCCTCTTGGACCTCTGGCTTTCGGTCTCTGCAGCCTCCCCGTCCCTGAGCGCTCAGAGGGTTTCAGGTGAGGCTCGCTCAATTTGAGAGCCCCCCCAAACCAAATGTAGTGAGCAAAGATAATTTTTTGGTACTTTCCAAAATGAAATGATTTCCTTTGGTGAATTTCCACCCAGTGAGCTCATTCATCTGAAAACAGGATGTGGTAGCTAGCTACAGAAGGCGAGGCCGATCGCCTGCTCTTTTTCACTTAGACTGACCTGAAGCAGTGAGAAAGAGGTGGGGTGGGGGGGGAGGAATGCTTCTAGGGACCAGAGAGCAATTGTTTTTAGGCCCCGAGTCCCTGAGAAAGTTCGTCTCACAGGTTAGACCGAGAATCACTGAATTTTTTAATCAGAGAGTCAAATAACTCTGGGAGTCATTTCCCTCCTAATTGAAAAACCCCACAGAGGTGGCCACCTCTGGTCAACCTCCCACAGCCTGCAGCCATTCTCTCCCGAGACCAGGGATACAGAGATCCACTGCTGGTCCACATGCATCTTGATTACAGACGGCGACCCTGAGCCCCTGTGCTTGTGCCTTCTCACCCATGGGCGCCTCTGATGACTGACAAGATCACCTCTCACCCAGCAGAAAAAGCCCAGAAGCTGGAAGACAGCTCAGTTTGGGTATCCTAAGGAAAGCTTAACTGCATCCTAGTTCATAAACAAAAACATAGAAGGAAGGTTCCCTATCATTAGAATCCTATTAGGAGTCACAGCGGGGGGTGGGGACAGGACAGAGAGATCCTAACCCCATACGGGAAGGTTCTTAGGTGGCACGAACTGTGTATTCAACCAACACATGGCCTGGCAGAATGCTTGTGCATTCCCTGTAAAAGCTACAGCCAAGGAAAAGCTATGGCCCCATCCTGCAGGTGAGGAGCACAGGACGTGGTCGTGGTTTGGAATCCACAGTCATGAAAGGAGCCCTGGTCCTGCACTGGTTAAATGCCAGGCTGGCACCCACAGGGGAGTGGTTTGGACCCACCCACAGTTCTGCCTAGGAGGAGGAAGGGGAGGAGGGAGTGGGGGCAGATGTGAAGACTTACTGCCTTGGAAACTGCCGGGTGCCATTCTACTCTCTTCTCCAGGGGTGGGAGTGGGGGGGGGGGGGTTTCTACAGCAAATGGGTTTGCGCCAACAAGGTGGGCCACTTCACTCTTTCAACAAACAGACCTGTGGGGTTCAGAAGTCTAATGGAAGAAGGATCCTGATGATGTACACAAATGAAACCTGCTTGTATCTTTTAAGCAAAAACTCATCACAACCTAAAGTTTCCTAGCACTTTTTTAAAAGTTCTGTT
This sequence comes from Nesogale talazaci, assembly GCA_004026705.1. Lineage (NCBI taxonomy): Eukaryota > Metazoa > Chordata > Mammalia > Afrosoricida > Tenrecidae > Nesogale > Nesogale talazaci. Next base: position 32,738 of record PVJH01012607.1, on the reverse strand, counting down.
GGTATATAGTTCACATCTCAAACAGTTCAATTGTTCAGTCACATCAGGGGGAGTTGTATCATCCTCACCACAATGTGAGAACATGTTCTTCTTTCTTGTACTCATTGTTAGTAGTTCCCAATACCTCCCACCCTCATCCTTCCCTGCCATTCCCCCAAGAAACCATTAATCCAGTTTACTGTCTTTATAGATTTACCCATCCTGGGTTTCATATACAGAAAAGCATGCAAAATGAACTGACAAACAAAAAACTAACAACAAGCACAAAGTAAAACAGGAAAATCTCAATAGCAAAGAAAGCAGAAAAAAAGTGTGGTGGTTATATAATCTGGTGTCAATTTGAAAGTATTATGAGTGAAGGGGTGGGGTATGGTCTATCACTCAAGATATAACCAGTGGACATGGCCTTTTCCTGAGAATTCTGGGAATTCCTGGATTTCCTCCTTGGAAGCAGGAGACGTGCTGACTCTCTTGGAGACTCTGTACAGACCAGGCTGATTTCCGGCAAGCCATCCCTGAGAAAAGTCACCTGGACCTAGCCTGAGGCAGCCCTGGGTGCTGGAGAAGCCACCTGGAGACCCCTGCCAGCCCTGAGATGTTTACACCGCCACTGGACCCAGAGACTTTGTACCCACTGGCCTGTGATCACCCCGCATTTGGCATCATTGCATGTGTTTTGTGAGTCTGAAGAGGGAGGACTTTGTAGATTGGTTTTGGGCATATGGACTAATATCATACTTATGGGCTTAAACTGGACTGGCTTGGGATGCTTTCTCTTTTTTGGGGGGGATGCTTTCTTAATGTAAAATTCTCTCATATATATGAGTTTCTGTGGATTTGTTTCTCTTGTCTACCCAGCTACCACAAGTAGAACAAATTTTAAATGGTTCAAAAGGAAGATCAAATGATAAGGTCTTAAAATTTAACCTAACGGTATCTAAAATAATTCACTTTCCTATGGGATTTAAAGATTTATGGCTTAACCATGTGTATTTCCCCTTCACTTTTTCTATTAAGCTGACAAACAACTTTTAAATGGGTCTGTTTTCTGACACTGTAAATGAATAGCTACAGATTCCTGGGGACTAAGTGGCTGTGTGTGTGTGTGTGTGTGTGTGTGTGTGTGTGTGTGTAGCCCTGGGGCTCTGCAGACTAAGCACCTAGTGGCTAATGACACAGGAGGTGCTTCTGCAGAAAAAAGATGAAGCTGTCTGTTCACATGGATATTTAATCTTGGAAGCCCGAGGGGGTAGTTCTTTTTATCATGGAACTACAAGCTGGGATTGACTAGATAGCAGTGGGGGGTATGTATTTGTTTAGGTGAAATGACATTTTGTAAACGCACCGGGGGCTGAGCCCCGGTGGCTTAGTGGTTGTGTGCGGGACTGCGGCCCACTGGTTTGGCTGTTCAAATTCAGCAGCAGCTCTCCAGGAGCAAGACTGGGCCTCCCACTCCCACCAGAGGGCAGTGATGCCCCCACCCCCAAATAAAAATAAACGCCCTGGGCCACCAGAACCACTCTGTACTGTCTCTTACTGACGGCAGCAACCAGGTGGGCTTGCATGAGTCTGGCCCAGTGCTCTTGGCAGGAATCCCAAAGGAATAGATTTTCTGATACTTCTCACTCCATCTTTGACATAGAATTCCAGCCAAGAGAGGGAATTTCAAATCCCAATGTGTTTCTTCCTTGAAGATGTTCCTGAGTGCTTCGCACATGCCTAGCACCTCACTCACTAAGTGATGCCAAGAACCAGCTGGGAGAAGAAGGGAATGCAAGTGTGTTGGTTATCAATGGGTGAACAGGAGGAAACACACACACACACACCACCACCACCACCACCACCACCACCACCACCACTGCCATCGAGTTGACACCCACTCATAAACGACCCTCTAGGACATGGTAGAACTGCCCCTGTGGGTTTCCAAGATTGTAATTCTTTATGGGAGTCGAGAGCCTCGTTTGTCTTCCGCGGAGCGGCTGGTGGTTTTGAACTGCAGACCTTCACTTCCACGACAACGGTGGGGAGGAAAGTGGGGCTGGACAACGTTGTTTGGACGTCGATGCCCAGCGCACGGTGTTTCTCCAGGAGCTCTGCGGACCTGCGTCGCGGCGAGGCGAGGCGAGGCGAGGCCGGTGGCAGCTGTCTCTCCGCAGCGGGAGGCACGCAGCCGCGCGGGAGCGGCCCTGCAGCCCGGATCTGCCCGGGCGGGTCTTCCCGCGCTTCCGCTGCCTCCCCCGCCGCCCCGCCGACCGACCGGAAGCTCCCGGGCGGGCCGCGGGGCGACACGGCGGCGGCGGCGGCGGCGGCGGCGGCGGCGGCGCGGCGAGGTTGGTTGCACGGCACCCGCGCCCCACCCCACTCCACCCGCCCCGGCGCGGCGGGGAGGCTCCTCGACCTCTGCGCCCCCAGGCCCGGGCTCCGGCACCGGACACCCCAGTTCCCCGCGCTCGAGCAGCTCCCCATTTCCAGCCCCGCCCCCGGCGGCCCAGGCCCGGGCCCCGGGGATCGCCCACCCGTGGGAGGATCGCGGGCGTGCCCGGAGCCCCGAGTTGCGCTGGCATCTGGGGATGTGGAGGTGGCGAATAGACAGGGCCCTTGTCCTTGGGGTGCATGTACAGCGGCGGGGGACACCGACAAGTAGGGGGGGGCGTGGGGGGGGAGGCGGTGCTGCAGAGCGGCGCAGCAGGGGCCAGTAGGATGAGGCGAATCTCAGCCCCCGACGTCCAGTTCTGTTAGGTGGGCAGCTTACGGAGGCTTCCCAGGAGAAAAGGGGGTGTGGGCCGGATGGCCCTGAAATACCCGAGTGGAAGTCTGGGGAGATTGGAGTGTAGAGTGCAGAGAGCGCTGCATGGGGGTGGGGGTGGCATGTTACCCAATGGGGCAGGTGCCCCTCAGGGGTGAAAGAGAAAGGCATCCAGGAGAGCAGCCAGAGAAGCAGGAGGGAAGCCTGGCCTAGGGCCTTGGAGGTGCAGGGTGCCAGGGTGGGGGGCTGCGGCAGGGGTCCAGCCCAGTGCTGCCAGAGCGGAGAAACTGACAGGCCGGGGCATTTGACAACCGCAAAGTAGATAATCGAGGGGAGAAGATTCCCTGGAGATTGGAGGGAGATTGGAGCTCTTGCACAGCACAGCATTTCTAGACGTTTTTCTCACTCTGAAGGTCAGGAGAGAGAGCAGGCCCAGAGTTTGGGTTTGTGAAAGACGGCCAATAGGACCATGTGTCCCGAACACAGACCTTGGCAGAAACTGCCAGCCAGCCAGTAGTGTGAGATCTTGGGCTGTCTCTGAAGCTGTCTGTTCCCTCATCGGTCCAATAGGGATGGCAGAATGTAGGACGCAGATGAGATGAGATGGTGCCTCTAGCATACAAAAAGTAGCACCAGCCCTTTTTTATTCTGAGAGCTTCTGGAGCATAGTTTGAGACTAACAGGAAAGGGCTGGGTGAAGGAGGGGACACTGAGGCAGACTGGAGCGGGGCTTAGAACTGAGAGGAGATAAGGCCCTCTTCCATCCTTTGCCCCTTCGCCCCAGGGCAGGAAGGAGCATGGAGCTTGGGTAAGGGCTGGGTGAAAGGGGCATCATGCAGATTGTCCTTTCTCTGGAGTAAGCTTAGGAGTCCCGTGCTGCTGTCATCGAAAGGGGGTTTAAACCCCCTGGAGAAAGGTGACCTTGTCTGCTTCCTCGAGGACTTACTAGAGAAGCTCCCCTTTGTCCCGTAGAATAGCTGTGATTGGATAGCCCCTCCGTGGCAGTGAGGGTGTGTTCTGTTTTTCTGAAGTAGCTTTTTTTCAAGGTCGATTGTTGACGATGCCAGGCCAGAGCTGGCCCAGGCGAGAGTGGCGGTCCTGACTGACACAGTGCCGCCAGGTGCCCTGCCTTCTCTGGCAGCCCAGGCTAGGTGAGCAGGTGCAGGTTTCCAGGGTCAGGGGACAGTCTCCAACTTGTCCTGCCAATCTGGGAGGCTCCAGGCTGACGGGTCCCAGGGCATTGTATAAATATCTTAATGTTGTAATCCTCTCCCCAGGAGCCCTGTGGATCTCGGGGTTGCTTGTTGGGCTGCTAAGCCAAAGGGTAGCAGTTTGAAACCATCAGACGGAAAAAGACAGCGCTGAAGAGTTACAGTGTCGGAAATGCACAGGGACGGTTCTGCCCTGTCCTGCTGGGTCCCTGCTGAGTCGGCATGGACTAGACAGCGGTGAATGAGCTGAGTGAACCCTCCCCCCTGGAGTGTGAATGCTAGAAGGAGAGCAGCCATCATCCGAGGGCCATGTTAGACCCTTTGGAACACTTTGCTTGGCTGACGCACAGGGCCGGGTTTCCATCCAAGGTCTCCATCCTATCAGCATTCGGGTGTGGTAGGCTGGACACTCTTATCCCCCTTCTTCAGAATTAGAAGCTGAGGTTCTGAAATGCAAAGGACTCTTTCCCAGGTTCTCTAGCTAGTAAAATAAACATAACTAAAAAGAGGAAGGCCCTCAGGGAGATGGATTGACAGCCTCGGAACAATTGGGAGCATGGCACAGGACTGGACAGTGTTTCCTGATGGACTCCCTAAGGGTCAGAACCAACCCGACGGCTACTCAGAGTACACGACAACATAGCTAGTCAGTGACAGGTCCGACATCCCCACCCAGATCTATCTGTCCCGGGGTCCTCAAACTTTTTAAACAGGGGGCCAATACTGTCCCTCAGACTGTTGGAGGGCCGGACTATATTTAAAAAAAAAAAAAAGCAACTATGAACAAACTCACTGCGGGCCTGGGATGGATCATCTGCTAAGCAGGATAGCAGCGGCCACAAAAACACCCCGAGGCCGGATAAATGTCCTCGGTGGGCCACATGTGGTCCGCAGGCCGCAGTTTAAGGGCCCCTGCCTATGATTTGAAACTGTGGTGAAAGTTCACAAAACACAAAACGCCTTCTAGCACAGCAGGGTAAGAAGGTGCGTGGGGACCATCTGCTGCAAATGACAGGTGAGAAAACAGACTAAGAGGCCTGTCCCGCCTCTGCAGGTTCCACCAAGGGGCCTTGCTTTTGTCTCAAGGACGCCAAAGCGGTTGGTGTCAGACAGAGCCACGGAGCTTGTCTTTTGACTGCAGAAGCACGCTGGCAGGTTGGGCTGAGAATCAGAAGGCAAAACACTTCCTGACACATGGCACACGTGCCAGGAGACATAACACGCATAGTCCCCCTGCGTGCCGCTGTGAGCAGTCGTGGATCTGCCTGCGTTGGAACTGAGCCTGACTCCCTGTGACCTTGTACATTTAGTTCTTTGTTCTTCTCCGGGCAGAGAAGTGCTGGTGTCTGACCCGGGTGGGTGGCCACTGGGACTTCCTGATTGGGGACCTTGATGGGCGGGCCCAGAGGAGTCTGTGGTCCAGAGACTTTGGGCCCAGAAAGTCAGCTGGGACGCCAAAGGAGGGAGGGCCAGAGGGACCCATGCTGTCACTGGTCTGAAAGAATGCCCCGGGTGGGCGGGGTCAACAGAGGTCTTCCTGCTGCCTCCAGTTGCCTCAATTACAGACTGGACTTCCGGAATCTCAGAGCCCAGAGGGCACTTGGACACCACCTGTTGCAATTCCTTTCCCTTCTTTTGTACAGATGGGGTACTTGAGACCAACTCTAAAGGAATGACTTTTACCTGAGATCACCCAGCTTATCTAGACCATGCAGAGTTAAGGGCCTTGGGCACTTCCCCTGGGGAGGTGAGACACCCCCGTCCCCCTGCAGAGAAGTCTAGCCTGCCTGGGGACTCCAGGGACCACAGCCCAGTGGCCGGCCAGCCATGGCTCTCTCAGCTGAGTGGCCCCCAGATCCTTGGCAGAGGAAGCCAGCAGCCACCTGCGGTTCTCAGACAGGGGAACTCTAACTGCGGTTCCTGAAAATCTGTGACATAGTTCTCTTTTCTCTCTGACTCGCTCTCTGGTTCTCTCTCTGTCTAAAGAATGGGTGGACACCCTTGACACCTCTAGTTACTGTTCAGGGGATTTCTTCACCATGAAGGGTAATTCCTGCTCCATCCCTGCAGTGACTCAGCTGTGACGTTGACCCACACCAGCCAGAGAGAACAAGATCAAGTCACCAGCGTCTCCCTGCCGGTCTGAGAGGGTGGCCCACGCCTGAAGCCACCTCTTCTTTCATCCCAGCTTCTACTGGCCCGACCTCTGGCCCAACAGGGACCCCAGGATGGCCTCTGGATCCTCCAGCAGCCCCCGGCCAGCCCCTGATGAGAATGAGTTTCCCTTTGGACTCCCCCCCACTGGCTTCCAGGACCCATCAGGACCCAGGGCTCTCTGCTGCACCGCCTGTCTCTCAGAGAACACGAGGTGAGGAGACACGATGGGGGAACAAAGGGTGGGTCCTGAGAGGGACCAGGGAGGAGATGTGTGGAGGGCAAGGAGCTCTGGGGACACCGGGCAGGTGTGATCTCTTTGGGCCTCGCTGCCCACACCCTGTCCCCACAGCCTTGGTGTTTTGCCTCATGGAAGCAAAAGTAACCACAGAAAGATGTCAGCTGCCCCAGGAGAAAGCTGTCTTGTATGGGGACAGGGACTTGAGTCTCCACTGGGCAACATTAATGCTTCGTGACCAGCTGATGTCTCTCCGTTCAGCTTCCTTGCCTATAAAATGCCCGCAAAGTGATTTTTTTTGACCTTATAGAATTTTTAGGAGATCCAGTCAATAATGTGTAAAACTGGCTTTTAATCAAGAGCGTGGCCCTTCAGGGTACATGGCAAATGTATTTCATGATGTTTCTCTGCACGGCAACGACTCTGGGCATCACTATCCTACTGTCTGCTGAGACACCTTTGAAGGGGGTGGAACGTATCAGTTTGTAGGTCCATGGTTCACCAGAGAGCCGAGACCATCCAGACCATCTGCTACAGCTCCCCAGAACTAGGGAGCGCCTGTGGTGTGCTGGCTTTTTGCTCAAGGTCACCTGGTGAGGTGGGTACGGGTCACCTCCACCGAACCCTAAAAGACTCGACCCAGTCTCTCTCCTGGCCATCCCTTGCAGGCTGCCACACACCCACGTCCCTCCTGTACGACCTTTGTGTGGGATTTTACGGCACCATGGGAGAACTGAATCAGACCGTGAGAAGGTCACAGGGGCGGACAAGAAGGGGGGCCCTGCGGGACAGGGAGGGGGAGGCTGTGGCTGGGAAAGGCCAGGTGGAGGAGGTGGGGGAGGGGGCAGCTGAATGCAAGCCTATCTGGTTGTATCATCAGGAGATGGCTATCGCTATCCAACACTAGCAGAGGAGGAGGTGGGGGCTGGCAGGGGAGTGAAGGGGCCTGGGCCTGTTTCAGCGCAGCTGATTCCCTCTTATCAATCCACTGCCCTCCTCACCCATAAACTAGGCTAGGCCAGTGGCTGCGCTCTAGCCTGCTGACTTAAAGGTTGGGGGTTCAAGCCCTGCAGCAGTTCTAAGGTAAGGTGACCAGACGTCCCGCTTTTTAACACTTTAACAGCATCCCGCAGCATTTTAAAATTAAAATAAATGTATTACAATACTATTTTTGCATTCTATGAAAATTTTTGTTTCTCCATGTAGATCAAATTTTTAATCAAGAACCTCCCCCTCACCGCCCCCCAGCCAATGGTGTCCCACTTAAAATCTGGTCACTTTATTTAAGGGAGCAAAGAACTGGTCATCTGCTCCCGTAAAGCCTGCAGCCTGGGACCCCCGTGGGGGGCGATTTCCCTCTATCCCCATGTGCCAACTCAGCAGCACCTGGCAACCAGTCACCCCGGCATCAGACACCCCTGTAGAGTCTCTGGCCCATGCGCCACCTGAATCAGCCTCTGATCCCCATTCCTGGTTAACAGCCTTCAGGAGACCCGGTCCCTGAAGTCCCTCCAGCCGCCAACACAGCATGTGTGTCTGGGATGGCTTGAAACAAGAGACCAAAGCAAAAAGCAGCAGCGAGAAGCCCCCAGGCAGTGACAGGCCCACAGGTCTCATGTGTGGGCATTCAGAATTCTGCCTCGTATTAGGAAAACCAGTCGGTGTGTGATGTGATTTACCCAGTCTTCTCCAGGACAAGACCTGGGACAAGACCTGAACCCAACCCTGACCCCCTGCCATCAAGTCTGTCCCCACTCCTGCACCCCTGTGGGACAGAGGAGGACTGCCCCATGGTGCCCTGAGACTCCCCCCTGACGGCAGGAGGCTGCCTCCTCTTTTTCGTGAGCAGCAGCTGGCAGGGTGAAGCCACCACACTTTGGGTTGGCACCCAAACCACCTGGGCTCCCGGGCAGCATGCTTTAACCCAGCCTGTGCATAGGGTTGCCATGAAAAAAGATAAGAAGGGATAAGAAGGCTGGCATGTCCTCCACTTCGCTCAGTTTGGGCTTGGCCGCCACACAAGTTCACATCAAACCTATACCTATGGATCCGAAAGTCAGATTCTGAGTCGTGGGTGCGGGTTGTGGACCTGCACCCCTCCAGGATCTGCCGCCATGCGGCGAAGGGTCTGGCCTTAGGCAGTGGTGACAGGGAACCGAGTTCCTCACCCAGGGAATTCTGCTCCTGTTTCCCCAGGAACAGCGAGGATGAGATCTGCCCCCAGTGCAGAGGGGACGACCCCCAAACTGTGTGCCCAGGAAACCCACCTCACAAGGTACGTGCTGCACCAGGAAAAGGTCTTGGTCCATGCTGTTGATTTGCTAGGGGGTGGGGGACAGATAGGCAGCAGCTCTCATGGCCCCTGGCTGGGCCTCCCTCCTGGGGTTTAGTCTCCGCTCTGTCTGACGTCTGCAGAGGTGAGCAGTGAGCCCAAGGCCATGAGGCTGATTTGTGACAGACTCAGGGTGAGAACAGCCATCTAGACCAGAGTCTCCAGGCAATGGTTGAAAAAAATCGACTCATACTTCTCCAATGTAATTTTGATCCTTTGCCCTAGACCTTGAGTGTAAGGGACTGACTCATTCTGTTGTCAATCGTGGTTCAATGTGACGTGCACAGCGTCTCACCTTCCTGCTGTCTGGGTGGCGTCTGGTTACACAATGGGTTGTGAGCTGCAAGGTCGGTCAGCCATTGGCCATCACCAACTGCTTCTCGGGAGAAAGTCAGAGTTTTCAACTCCTATAGAGGGTGACAGACTCTAAAAACCCACGGGGCAGTTCTACCCTGCCCTGTAGGGTCACTGCGTCAGCATTGATTCTAAACCAGGGAGTTTGGCTTTCTGCTGTCTTAGCTGAATAATAATAATAATGATTTTTTAAAAAAAGAATAAAGACTCTTGCTTCGGCAGCACATATACTAAAATTAGAAAGACTCAATTGATTGTCTTTATTATGGAAGTAGATGTTGTTTGACAGCTTAGATTGTGGCAAGATCATTTGAATTTTTATAAGAACACAGAATAGAAAAGTTTCACCTTATAAGGCGAAAGATGAAAGATCTATCTAAAAATAAAATATAGCAGTTTGTTGTAATATTTTTTCTGATTATTAAATATCTATGACACCTGAAAAAAGAATCAGAAATAGGGAAGTCTTTGCTGACATGTGGAAATAATAGCAAAGTCCAACTTGGGTCTGTAAGGTTGGATCGGCCAGGGCCACACTCTTCGTTTATGTATGGACTTAAAGGCAGGGAATAAGAGAGATGGCCGTTGGCTCCTGGCAGTGACCAGGAGCTCAGTGGTGGCAACAGGGACTGTCTGGCCTACAAAACCCTAGGGAGGTACTTTCTGGTCTTTTACAAAAAACAGTGCGTAGACACTCAAGATGTCCTTCCAGCCTGCCTCCTGCAGGGAAGTGTCTTAGGCCAGTATCCACTTACTTCCTGGGCTCGGCCAAGCTGTGCTTCTAGAAACAAGAGCTAACTTTGGAAATGTGAGAAAGCAAAGAGACAGGCTCAGCTACCACAATTTAGAACCTCAGCCCTTCTAAGAAGGAGGGACCCCCGCCGGTCATCTCTCCCATTCAGTGGACCCCAGATGCTGACCAGAACTGCTCTGGTCCCAACAGTTCTTGGAAAGATGATTCAAAAAGAAGGCAGCAGCGTGAGTTTCCCTGGCAGTCGGTGCTTCACTCCGAGATCACGTGCTCCCTGTCAATGGCCTTTTGTGAATGAAATGATGAGAACATGGATGATGACAGTGTTTGGGCAAGCCTCTGCTCGGTCAGAGAAAATGGCGGCCATCGTCATGCTCTTCTCCCAGTTCAAACAAATTCGCACTGCTCCATGAACCTGTGTGAGAACCACTGCTCCCCTTTGTTTTGCTCACGGGACCCTAAGACCCAGTGGGAAGTCTCCATGCTGAAGCGGCCCTGTGGCCAGTGCTTACCACGGGGCCATGCTGCACTGGCCCCTCTGTACAGTGAGTTTATCTTGCAGCCAAAGCACCCTTCTTGCTACTAATTCTGGTCGGGGCCCGGGAGCCAGCTCTCAAGGGTCTGTTGTGTGAGCCAGGACAGGTCCTGTGCCTTCGTTGGGCCTCTGTTGTTCCATCTGTCAAATGAGACATCCCCTGGGCTGTGCATGGCCCCTCCAGGACCTTCAGGGTCCAGTTTGTGGGTCAGGGAGCAGCCAGGGGAGAGCAAGAGCCCAAACCTTCTCCTCCCTTCTCGCCTCTGATGGGCTCCATGCAGTCAGACACTTTGGGGGTATTTCCTGCCCCACCTACTGAGGCTGCCTGAGGACTCCCCACTGCCACGCAGCAGCCCCTGTGGTGCATAATGAGACCCCAAACAAAACCCACCAGTCTTCCATGAACTCCTACTTGTGGCGACGCCCCGGGACCCGGCCAGGGAACCCTACTGGCACCAAGGGCTGGACTGCCACCCAAAAGGTCTATAGTTCAAACCCCCCTGCCGCTCCACATCTGGAAATGACTCGGCTGCCTGCTCCTGTGAAGATTTGGTCTTGGGACCCCTCCAAAGGGTCACTGGGTCGAAACCGGCTCGATAGCAGTGAGTTGGGACAGAGTAGAACTCTCCCCCTGCCCCCACCAAAGTTTCCAAGTCTGTCACTCTTTTGGTTCGTGCTCTAACCATGGCCTCACCATGGGTCCCTTCGTGGGGTACTAGTGAGGCTCAAAGGCATTGTCCCGGAACATCGCACTCTCCGAGGCAGAAAGAGTTGATGGCCCCTCGCCCCTCACAGGGGAGTCAGTGAAGGCGCTGTGTGGGGAACAGGCTTCTCTCCATGGCCGTGGCACCCCACACGCCACCTGCCACGCGCACGACCGGCACATGCTCTCTAAGACTTCTGACCTCCTGAGGCTGGAGGGAGGGCTCGTGTTGTCCCCTTTATTTTTTCCCTTTCTCTCATTAAACACGATAGGTTTTCGCCATACAAATCTTGGAGATAAGACCTCTTTGAAAGCCCTTAATCCGATGGTTTTAGTATTTTCAGCTTCGTTGAAATCAAATCAGATCAAAGTAGAAAGGCCCTGCTTAAAGGGCATCGGAGAGCCGTGGCCCGACCTCGCCCCTGTTCTCTCCCCATCTGATGACCCTGCCCCTGCCACCGCCCCCATGGGCTCTCCAGACCACTTGCTGCTTGACACCACACACGTGAAGTGACCAATCGTGGCGTCGCAGGCCTCTCCGAAAGAAGCCTGGTGGCGACGTGGGTTAAGTATAACTATCACAGTCTTGGAAACCCTGTCTCCCGTCAGTGTAAGTGGGCCTCGGGCCCATGGCAGTGGGATTGGGGGCTTATCAGGCTGTCAAAAGAACCCCTGGTGGCAATGGCAGTTCAAACCCACTAGCCGCCCCCTGAGGGGAGGAACCTGCGGCCTCCCTCTTCAGCAGAGATTTACTGCCACGGAGACCCTACGGATCAGTTCCAGTCTGCCCCAACACACTGCCATCAGGACGCTCGGCCCCGGGCAGCCGCTATACTCCGCTCTCCGATTTAGCCTGGCACAGGCTGGCTTTGGGAGTGGGATCGGGCTGTGGCGTGGGCGGGGCGGTGCCTCTGAGTAGTGTCAGTCATCTCTCGGGAAATGCCACATGAACCAGTGGGGTGATCACCTGCAGGAAGCCACACAGTGGAAATACCAGGGCTCCTGGCCCTGATGGGAGCATCAGGGGATTTTTGACCAGAGAAAAGCAGCCTGGTTATAAATCAACCCTTGGCATGTGTGGTCGTTGCTAAGTCCGTCCGCCGGTGGGGGACGGCAGGGCTGGAGACGGGGGTGCTGCACCCACCCTGCACACACTTCCCGTGCCATCTGCTTATCGGCTGCCTGCACTCCCGACTGCATTAGAGTAATACACCCTAAGAAGGCTCGGAGCCAGGGCGATTAGCCGATGTCAGAAGCAGATAGGAAGGGGACTAAGGGTGACCTAGTTAGAGACATGGCCCTCACCTGGAGTCACCTTCCTGTGGAAGTGACATTGAAGGAGGGGACGACCTGGCAGCTGAGAATCAATCCTCAATTCCATCTGCCTGCGACACCCCCCCCCAAGAAGGGTGTTTTCACTCGCTTTCCCCTGAGTCCCATTTTAAAATCTCAAAAGCCAAGCTGGCCTATGATGCCAGGGGCTGAACATCATGCCACACCTGATTCTCGAGTCAGAAAACAGCAGGCTTCAAACCACGGGGTCCATTTTCCGTCTGTGCCAAGTGGCCGCATGTCCTTCCGGCAGCAGGGATCCACTGCCGTGGCCCCACAGCGTGCACTCTTTGTCTCCTAAAGTTGGCTGAGCAGAACCCTGTCCCCCTCAGAGAACAGAGGGCAAGTCAGCACTTTCGGAGCCTGCCTGAGTGTGTGTGCATCTGGGTCAAATGCACTCCCTCTAGATCTGTGCCCTTGGACGGGGACCCTCACACTGCTGCAGGGAGGGGGTGTGTGTCAGGCGCTGCACCCTTTTCCGCCTGGCGCATCCTGCATGCTGGATGGAAGCAAGTCTCCCAGTTTGTGGATGGGCGGCACACTTGGCCCAAGGTCACACAGTAGATAAGAGAGGAAGCCAGTCTCCAGCTCCTGCCTCCTGGGCTGGTGGCATCTTCTTTGTGCAGCTTCTAACCACACGGCCCCCGCAGGGTTTGAACCATACCGCCAACCTGTGCTGCCCCCCGACCCAGTGCTGTGGGTAAGTGGATAGGCAAGACAAGTTCAACCAGGGGGGGCCAGGCACCCACCCCCGGCAGAGTACCCTGCCCCCAGCACCAGCTGAGATGCAAACAGAAATGACCCCAAGGTATCCAGACCTCCAAAGGCCTCTGCCAATCCTCAGGCCCCCACCCCGGGCCCCCCTGCTCCACACATAAGCTCCTGCCACCCTCTTCTTACTCACATTCTCCAGTGCCCAGGAGTTCCCAAGGACAGTCCTCCCACTGGACCCTCCGCTGACCCCATCACAGAGGGTGTCCGGGAACACCACACAAACGGACGGAGACTTCTCGGACACAGAGGATGAGTGTTCCCTGCGGGTGGTGATTTTATTTTCTCGGCTGCTTTCCCCTCAGAGGAAATTCCACTGGGAATTTTATTTTTAGCCGTTCCCGAGCAGCGAGGCACTCACACAGGCACTGCTTGTGGCACCAGATGTACAGCCGGGTGCCCTGAGATGATTCCCAGACTCCCCGCTTCCTGACCCCAGCCCTGGTGAAATATGTGGTGGTTGAAGACAAGTCTCTGTGGTGGGAGGAGGGATCCTGTACATGAATGCCAAGCCGATGTGCCCTCCCTCACCTTTTCCCGAGCTCTGACACCCACAAGTTCCTGACCACCCGAGCTTCCGTGTCTCCCCCCAGAGAGGAGAAGCTGGATCTCACAGCCCTGACCTCCTCAGGCTGTGTGACTGTCCTCCGATGGGCTGGTGCTTATGGAGGTGTGGAGAGAGGGGCAAACCCCAGCCAGGCACAGAACCCAGGGGAGTAGCAGGCCTCAGCCAGGCACAGAACCCAGGGACAGGAGACATGGATGCAGTCAGCTGCTCAGTTGACAAGCATGGCCTGACCTCCAACAAGTCCCCATTTGTATCAAGGTGAAGCTAGCCCAGCCCTGCCTGCCCCAAGGACCTGCTGGGGGTCCATGGCACTAACATGACAAAACAATCAGGTCCTCTGAAAATGTGCTATCTTTAGGAACTTAGCAATGTCCTTCACCTCCCAGGGGAAATCAAAAGGAAAAACAGAGTTTTATAGATTCATCACTGACGTTTGGGCTGTAAGGATGAAGTGAGACATAATCCATTCGGAGGTGGGAAAGATACCACAAAAGTAGTGCCTGAAGGGCTGAGCCCCGGTGGCGTTGTGGTTGTGCAGCGCGGGACTACAGCCCACTGGGATGGAGGTTCGATTCCAGCTCCAGGGAGCAAAGGCTGGGCCTCCTACTCCCACCACCTGACGGCAGTGATGCCCCCCAAAACAAACAAACAAAAAAAAGTAGTGTAGTGCCTGAACCGTAGAAAATGCACTCTGAATGATAGTGATACTCTCTAGTAATAAGATGAGCGCATATTTACTGAGAACTGTGTCTGGCAGAATAATGCAGCCCCTGAACCTCTGGACACATTGTTGCTCTACGTAGCAAAAGGACCTTCGCCGCAGATGTGATCATGTTCAAGATCTTGAGGTGGGACCGTATCCTGAACAATCTCAGCCAATGAAAAGCAAGCACGCTTAACTACCATCGAGGCGACGTCCATTCATAGCGACCCCACAGGACAGATTAGGACTGTCTCAGGGTCGCCGAGAGTGTAGCTTAGTAGGTGCCTAGAGAGCCTCCTTACGTTTCGAACTGCGGACCTTGCCACTGGCAGCCCAACTTGAAACCACTGTGCCACCAGCGCGCGCGCCCAGATGGGTCCAATAGAGCATCCTCAGGAGGCAAGAGGGTCACAGTCAGAGATTAGGAAATGCGGCACGGCCGGCTTTGAAAATGGAGCACGGGCCACCAGCCCAGGAATGGGAGCAGCAGAAAAGACAAGGAGACAGAATCTCTCCTAGGAGCCCGCGCCTCAATGCTAAGAGTTCTGACCTCCAGCATGCTAAGATAACACCTCTCAGGTGTGTGGAGCCACTGAGGGGGCGGCCGTTGGCTACAGCAGTGGCAGGAAACTCATGCCTGTACTTGCAGGCGTCATTCTCATCGGACCTTCACAAGACGCATCACTCCACGAGAGGGCTCTCTTGTCATCCTCCCTGTGCACGTGTGGAAACTCCCAAGATCCCGCAGAATCAGGCTGTGAACCCCCGGCAGGGTGACTCCCTAAATCCCTGCAGCACTCGAAGGAGTGAAAGGCGAAGGAGGCACTTTGAGGTGCCCAGCCCAGCTTCAGACCCTGCGGCTGGCCTTTTGAGAAGCGGCCCTTTCCCAAACTGGCCTCCCAAGAAGGGTGATGCCTCACCCACAGAGCATACCGGGCACCCTCAGCAGGCTTGCGGCACTCGGCACTTGGGAAGGCTCACCTGCGGAAACAGCACCTGCCGCCCTGCCAGCTGGCTAATGTCTGGGATCCCGCCCTTAGAGTTCAGTCACATGTGCCTTTCCCCCCTTTCCGGTGCTCACTTTAAAGTTCCTGTTGGAGCCTTCGAGCAGCAGGGGTTGCAAACCATGGATTTGCAGGACATAGTGTGGCATACGGGGTTCAGGGCCATGTGGGGTATCAGACACTCCTTGCTCCATCCCAAATGATTCGCACTTGCAGGACGCTGCCGGCTGGGAGGTCATGTCCCCACAGACCTAGTTTCCCTGCCCAGGCTGCCCTCCGCCTGGCCTCCTGAACAAAACATCTGGTTTCTGTTCTCCGTTGGGAACAGGTTGTCCCTACAGCCTGGGGGCAGTTCATGGGGAGGTGCTCTTTTGAGTATTCTCTGAGTCCCAAACCAACCGGACTCCTTGAGCCCACAGACCTCGGCCGATTCCACTGTGAAAGAATGGCCACTGGTTTGACTTGTCTCTCCTCAGCCCCAACAGCTCCATCTTCAATTCCTGGCCTCTCACTCACCCTTTGCGTCACCCCCGTGGCAGTTATCTTCTTTTGTAAACTCACGAAACTCTTCCAAACTTAAGATGATACCCTTTTCAAATGTATGCATTGGAAGTGTACAATCGGGTGTATGCTGGTGACTATATACATTCCTCTGGCCACCGCCTGTGATTTCAACTAGTCAACGTACCAGAATATCCTGGTGCACCTGTGGAGTACCAGTGCCCTCACCAAACTCCGTGCCAAGCAACCGCCGGCCTGCATCTGTCACCCTACGGAACTCTTTCTCCCTCCATAATAAGAAAGAGAGCAAGCACCATGTCACCGTTTGAGCGTGGCTGCCCACGTTGGTTTCCAGATTCATTCGTGTTATTGCATAAATGAGTTATTTGCTCCACGTGGTTGATTTGAAGTACTCCATAGCGTGGTTAAATGTCAGTCGATTCATTCCATCACGAGTTATAGATATCTGCGTTGCTGTATGGGTTGACTACCAGTTGTAGACGGTGTGAAGCTATCCTTATATATCATGATAGCTGCGCCGAGCTTCACGCACACCTCTGTGGGTGGACCTGTGTTCATTTTGTTTGGGTAAATACCTGAGTAAAGTTTGTGTTGAATGAATGTAACAGTTTACATTTTAGGTGCGTCGATTTTCTCCACAGTGGTTATACTACCCTGCACTGCCCCCAGCAATGAGTGAGAGTGCCACGAGTTTCACATCCTCACCAGCACCTGACCTTGTCAGTCTTTTGTAGCTTGGAGCCAATCGAAGGAGCACACAGTGGTCTCTCGTTGTGGGTTAAATGTGCATCTCCCTGATGTTGAACATCTTTTCACAGGCATGATATCGCTCATTCACGTAGCTCCTCTTGTGAAGATTTGCTCTGACCTTTGGCCCGTGCCTGAATTCGCTTGTACATCTTGTTGTCTGACAAGACTTCTGTATGTATTCTGGAATCAAGACCGTTTCTATATTTCTGTATTTCTCCCATGGGCGTGTTCTTGCCTGGAGATGGGCGGCGTGGAGTGCGGGTAGATCCCCGTGTCCGGGCTGCTTCCTAGCTGGGGCTTCCTTGGGCAAATTCCTTCCCCATTCGGAGTTTCCATTTCTTCATCAGTGAAAGGGGAACAGGCAAGCAAAACTCTACCCTGCCCACCCCACAAGTTTGTTGGGGGCTGCCAGAGGAATTGTAACCAGGGAAACATTTTGAAACCCATCAGACTTAGAAATAGTATTTCCAGGTTGCACTTGAAACCCGAGTACGTCATGTCGCTGCCCTTGGCTACACGTCAGCTGGAGGGAAAACATCCAGAACAGGCACATGCCAGGTCAGGGGGTGACCAAGGAGGGGTGCAGGTGGGAATTAGGAGCCGAAGAGGCCCTGCCCTGTGGGTCTCAGAGGGTGGAAGACGCTCACTCATTCAGACAGTGTCCTGAAGGTCTGCTCTGTCCTGCACACTTCTCTTGGCCTTGACCCTCACCAAGCCCCCAGATGCTCAGGTCACTCGCTGAGTGAGCACTAAGGCTCTCAGCAGTGAACTGGCCTGTGGTGAGCAGGGGCTGGGGCAGAAGGCTCCTGCTCTGGTCCGTGCACTAGTCCTGACTATGAGAAGCCCTGGGTACCTCAGAGACAATAACGAGGGAGATAGGTCAGCTGGCCTCCGAGAACGCAAAGTGACAAAAGAAACCCTAAACCAGCCACAGCCGTTGCTAATTGGAATGCGAGCTGTATGAAGGATGGGGCTAGGGAAACTGGAAATTGTCACAAATGAAATGGAATGCATACAGATCGAAGCACTAGGCATTAGTGAGCAGAAATGGACTGTCTTTGACCACTCTGAGTCGGACAGGCCTATGATTCACTATGCTGGGAATGACAAACTCAAGAGGACTGGAATCGCATACATTTCAAGATATATCTTGAAGCAAAATGCGGCCTGTGTTAGGCAGAACTAGACTTTTTTTGTACGAGGATAGCTATCCCTCTACAAGGAAGTCTTGTTAGTAAAGTGATTACTCAAAACTTGTACCAACCACTAACCCTGGTGATGAAGAAATTGAAGCATTCTAACTCCTTAAGCCTGAAATTATTCAAACATGTACTAAAGATGCATTGATAATTATTGGCAATTGGAGAGTGAAAGTTGGAAACAAAGAGGTTGAACCAATAGTTGGAAAATATGGCCTTGGTGATAGAAATGAAGTTGGAGATCACATAATAGAATTTTGCAAGACCAACCATTTCTTCATTTGCAATACCAACCATTTCTTCATTGCAAATACCTTCTTACAACAACAAAAACCAGTGGCTGTGCATATGGACTTACCAGACAGAATACACAGAAACCAAGTTGTGGGAAGAGGTGATAGAGAAGCTCTCTCAAGGTTGGCAGACAATCAGGGACAAGCTATGGAATGGGTCATCGGTTGCTCATCTATATGTCATAGTTTAAGTTGAAGAAAATGGGGGCTGAGCCCTGGTGGCGTAGTGGTTGTGCGTGGGACTGCGGCCCACTGGGACGGAGGTTCAATTCCAGCAGTGGGGCTGGGCCTCCTACTCCCACCACCGGAGAGCAGTGATGCCAAAAAAAAAAAAAGTTGAAGAAAATGAAAGCAAGCCCACAAAAGCTAAAATAAGACTTTACATAGATCCCACCTGAATGTTGAGGTCATCTCAAGGACAGATTTGCTACATTGAACACTAGTCACAGAAGACCTGGCAAGAGAGGAGACTCTGAACCGTGAAGAAACAATGAAGGAAAAGAGCTGAATCGAATATTCCAATGGGCTGCTTGAGAAGCCAAAGCAAAGCTTCATAATGCAATGTGGTCAGACCTGGACGTCGAAGGCCAAAGAAGAACATTCAGCATCTCTCCAGCTGAGAAAACTGAAGACAAATGGCAAGCCTGAAGAATTCTCAGGTCCAAACACTGAACAATGCAAGAAGCAGCGGAAGAGGATGCAAGGAATACACTCTCATTGTACTTTAAAGAACTGACTGACGTTTGACCATTTCATGAGATGAAAAGATGATCGGAACCAGGGTGCTAAGGAAGAAGCATTAGCCAAAACCAGACTCGAGGACCTGATGGAAACCCAATGGAAATGTTTCCAAAGCAGGTGAGCATGGAAAGAAATGTGGACAACAGCTACTTGGCCCACCAACTGGAAGACCTAGGTCTGTGCCGATTCTGAAGGGAGGGGACCCAACCAAATGTGCCAAGTGTCGAACAATGTCATTAATATATGCGAAAGTCAAATTTTGCTGAAGATAATTTAAAAAACGATTGCAGCAGTTGATCAACAGAACATTGCCAGAAGCTCGTGCTGGCTTCAGAAGTGGCATGAGGGATATCATTGCTGGTATCAGATGGATCTTGGCTGGCTGAAAGCAGAGAATGGCTTGTGTTTTATTGACTAAGCAAATGCATTTGACTTTGTGGATCCTAACAAACTATAGATTGCATGGAAATGAATGGGAATACCACAACATTTTCTTCAACTCACGCGGAGCCTGTGAATGGACCTGTGAGAGGCAGCCATTCAGACAGAATTGGATGGTTTTAAAATTGATCAGAGATGTATCCTTTCAGCATACTTATTCAATTGTATGCCAAAGAAATAATTTGCGAAGCTGTCCTCTATGAAGAATTCAGCATCAGGATTGGAGAAAATTTTATTAAGCAACCTGCGACCGGCAAATGATACAACCTTGCTTGCTGAAAGGAAGGAAGACGTGCAGCACTTGATGATGAAGACGAAGGATTGTAGCCTTCCGTGTGGACTGCAACTCAATGTAAACAAAACCCAAGTCCTCACGCCTGGATCAGTTCACACCATATGATAAATGGAGAAAATATCAAAGTTGTGAAGGATTTCCTTTTGCTTGGGTCCACAGCCAGCACTCACAGGGGGCTGTGGTCATGGAAGGAAACAACGCATTGCATTCAGAAGATCTGCACAAGACCTCTTTAAAGTGCTAAAGAGAGGGGCTGAGCCCCGGTGGCGTAGTGGTTGTGTGCGGGACTGCGGCCCCCTGGGTTGGTGGTTCAAATCCAGCAGCAGCTCTCCAGGAGCAAGGCTGGGCCTCCTACTCCCACCAGAGGGCAGTGATGCCCCCCCCCCAAAAAAATAAAGTACTGAAGAGCAAGATGGCCACTTAAAGGACCCTGGAAGGTCCCCCAGACACAAGGCATGGCAAGTTGGAGGGCAGATAAGGAAGGCCAAAGAAGAATTGATGCATTTGAATGATGATGTTGATGAACATTGGAAGCATGGTGGGTTGCCACAAGAATGAGTCTGTCTGGGAAGATGTACAGCCAGCATGCTCCTGAGAAGTGGAGGGGAAACATCATCTCACGTACTTTGGGCATGGTCTCAGGAGGAGTCCCTGGAGAAGAGTTTCGTGCTTGCTCAGGGGAAAGGATTGACAAGATGGTTTGACAGAGTGAAAGGATTGCTCAAGGGGAACGATTGACAAGATGCTTGACAGAGTGGCTGCAACACGGGGCGCAGGCTTAACAGTAGTGAGGATGGTGCAGGATGGACTTGTGTTCGGCTGTACACGGGACCCCGTGGAGTTGGAACTGACTCAGGGGACCCTAACAACACCACAGAGACCTAGATGTGAACCTGGCACCTCTGGACATTCTGAGCCTGGATATCCTCGGGCCTCAGACCCTTCCTCTTCACAGACACCTTGGAACAGAGCTTTATGAACATTTCTTTGGTAGGAGCCTTGACACACTGCAGTCACAAAGTGGCTTCTTGTGCACTGTATTGGATCCTTCCCCAGGAGAGGTAAGTAGTGGTTTCCCTGTCTACAGAGGAGGAACCTCCCCAGTCTGTAAGGAATGGCTGGCCAAGGCCACACGACATAAACGAAAAAATAACTTTGATCATTCCAACTCAGCTCAGAATGTTGATGGTTTGCCGGGTAGTGACATCCCCAGCTGCCTCCTGGCACACGGGGAGTGCTCTCAGCCAATGATGGTTGGGAGGCCCAGAGGAGTAAGCAAGCTGAACTGGGATGATGGCCCTGGTATCCGGACAGCGAGGCCAGGCTGCTCCCCAGAGGACGCACAGCCTCCTCATTTAGTCCCATATTGCCGCAAGGCTCCTTGAGGCAGAGAAAATCACCATGTGCTCAGGACCCAGGAGAGAGTGTGTAAGCCTTGCTGAGCATGGGGGCTCAGCCCAGCACCGACCAGGACCGTTCCTGGGTCCCTGAGAGAGCTCCCGTGTCAGCCACAGGGATCCCAGGAGCATCCAGTGACATCATGGCTCTTGTTTCCAGGACTGTGTCGACAGGTCTGAGGCTGGAGTAGGCTGCCCCTTCACAGACGTTGGCTGCTCCTTCAAGGTAAGCATCTGCAGGGGAAAAGGAACCTATCCACTAAGGTCACACATCCCTTGGGCCGCCACTCCAGCCACCTCCCCCTCCCCGCGATTTTCTCATGATGCCAAGCAATATTGCTTGACTGTTCCCAGGCAACAAATCCCGCTGTGAAGTCTCCTTTCCCACTGTGAAGTCACCTTGGTGCTCAGGGAAGTTCAGCTTAACATCTCGCCCCAACACTGGAATTAGTTGCTATTATGAGGGGCCACAGTAGAGTTTGAGCCCTAGCAAACAACCCCCCCACCACCGCAGGGTTTTCCTACCTGTCATCTCGGTGAATGCATATCACCCGGTCTGACCCCCACAGACCTATCCAGATGAGTCCACAGTGCCGGCTTTTTTATTCGCAACCAAGCAATGAGCCATTTCTGCCACCAGGGCTTCAAGATGGCCCGTGACTCTCAAACTATCATGGACTTGTAGTCCGGGCAGGGTTTCTGCCCCAGGGGCTGCGGTACCTGTGGCTTCCGGGGTGCATCT
The DNA here is from genome assembly GCA_004026705.1 of Nesogale talazaci. Lineage (NCBI taxonomy): Eukaryota > Metazoa > Chordata > Mammalia > Afrosoricida > Tenrecidae > Nesogale > Nesogale talazaci. Next base: position 10,953 of record PVJH01012607.1, on the reverse strand, counting down.
GCTGCCAGGGCCCTCCCCCTGCACTCCTCCCACTGCACACCAAGCCTCCCCTCTGCTGGCTGTTCTGGGCAGCTCTTCCTACTGCTGTATCCTCCATCTTTACCAGCCACCCCGCTCTCTCTGCAGGGGAGCCCAAAGTCTCTTCAGGAGCATGAGGCCACGTCCCAGGCCTCCCATCTAAACCTGCTATTGAGCTTCTTGAGACAGTGGCAGGCCCAGGTGGGCTCTGGCCGGGGCTCCGCACCCACGGCCCTCGAGCGGGACCTGTCGGGCCTGCAGCTGCAAGCGGCGGTGGAGGTGGCCGGAGAGCTGGAGGTGGATTGCTACCGGGCGCCCTGCTCCGAGAGCCAGGAGGCGCTGGCCCTGCAGGACTTGGTGAAGGGGAAGCTCCTGGCTGAGCTGGAGGAGAAGCTGCGCGTTTTCGAGAACATCGTGGCCGTACTCAACAAGGAGGTGGAGGCCTCCCAGCTGGCACTGGCTGCCTCCATCCACCAGAGCCAGCTGGACTGCGAGCGCATCCTGGGCTTGGAGCAGAGAGTGAGTGAGGGGAAGATTCCCGTCCTGGGACCCCCCCCCACCCCGCCCCCATTCCCACCTACCTGTTGATCTCCAGAGCCCAGGGCCAGCCCACTCACTCAAGTCCCCCCAGGTGGGACCGTTTGCTCCCCATGAAAGCTGTTCTGTCCTGGGCAGAGCACTAAGTCAGACTGACTCAGAGCCACCCTGCAGAACAGGGTAAAGCTGCCCCCGTGAGTGTCTGGGACCGTAACAGGAGAAAGTCCTGTCTTTCTCCCACGGAGTACCTGGTGGTTTCGAACTTCCATCCTTGTAGTTAGCAGCCCAACCCCTTTGCATGATACCCTCCAGGGCTCCTGAGCGAGACCTTACAGCCAGGGTCAAACCCCCCTAGCCAGTGCTGCAGGCCCTTTGCATGAACTTCTCCCCGGGCAGCACTCGCCACTGCGCCCTTGTCACTGTGAGGAAACTCTTCCTATGCAAGGTCACAGTTGACCTCCATGGGGCTTCCCTGCATTGTTTCTGGTTGTCCCCGGAACCTTCACCATTCTGCCAGGGCACGTTGCTTCATGCTATCCCGTGAATGGTGCATGCTCCCAGCAGGTCCAGGGTCCACCTTATCTACTTACTCATCCCACCCACCCCTTCCCCCAGCCCCGTTCTTGGCTCCCAGGCTTTTCTGTTTCTTCACGTAGCAGTCACCATGGCGGTGCTGTTTGTCGGGAACATCCCTGTCCCGTGATGCAAGAAGCCTGGATTTGAGTCTCAGCCCCACGAGCTGCCCTCTCAGTCTGGGCCGCCTCTGTCCCTCGCAGAGAGCCCCAGTGGCACCACCGATGAAAGCGGGCATGAAATGATCTCTAAGGGCACCGACCTCCACTCTGGGCACACCTGAGGAGAAACTTGTACCTCAGAGGCTTGCCCCATGGGTCACCCGCCAGAAGGTCGGGTGTCGCGGCTGGGCGGTGAGCAAGTAATGCCTGGCTCTGTGAGCCTCACACCCCATTAGAAGGGAGGCCCCTGGAGACTGGTAACGGCTTCATTCCGCCAGCAAACGCCCTGCCTCTCTTCTGACATGCCAAGTGCCCTGGCGAGCATGGGCCGAGAAGTGGCTTTGAACCCAGGCCACCGTAGGCAGGGAGAACATCTGCTAGAGAAGGCAGGGAAAGATGCTCAGCGAACCATGTTAGGGACTCTGTTCCTGGGAAAAGAGGCCAGCTGACCTCGGACCAGGTGGAAGGTTCCTGAGAACGCACAGGAGCTGGCCAGGGGCATGGGAAGGAGAAGAATTCCCTGCAGAGAGGGAGGCACCCGGGAAGATGTGGCAAGAAAGCACGTTGGGCAGTTCTGTCCCCCTGTCTTGCTGGCCCCCACCCAGCCCCAAGCCAAACAGGCTGCCGGTGGCCCTGGCTGAGCAGACATCCCTGCAGGTGGTAGAGCTGCAGCAGACACTGGCCCAGAAAGACCAGGCCCTGAGCAAACTGGAACAGAGTCTGCACCTCATGGAGGAAGCCTCCTTTGATGGGACCTTCCTGTGGAAGATCACCAACGTCACCCGGCGGTGCCATGAATCTGCCTGTGGCAGGACCGTCAGCCTCTTTTCTCCAGGTATTGCCTCCCGCCTCCGCCCCACCCCCCACTCCCCAGGCATGGAGGCCAGCCTCCCTGCTCAGCAAGCAAGCACCCGGCCAAGCACCCGGCCGCAACCCCCGCCATGACTGCCCTGAGCCCTGCTAGGCTAGTGTCTGTTCAGGTCACCTACCACAGAGAGCAGCTGTGCTGGAACTGGGAAGGACGGGAGTGGCGGAGGAGGGGGCTGGTGGTGGGTGGGGAGGGAGTTCTGAGCTGTGGGACAGCTGACTGCCAGTGCCTCCCCTCCCTTCTGGAAATGGAAACAAAGGCCAAAGGAGGTTTGGGTGAGTGCAGGTCAGCACAGTCACTGGGGTCACTCTAGACTAGAACCTTGCCCCCACAGGGCCAGCAGCGAGCACGGGGCTGCAGGGCATCAGTCCAGACCAGGGATCCCCAAACTAAGACCCGCTGAGGACATTTATCCGGCCGCCGGGTGTTTTTTGGTGCCGCTGCTGTCCTATTTAGCAGCTGAGTCATCCCAGGTCCACAGTGCATTTGTTCATAGTTTATTTGTTTTTTGACTATAGTCCGGCCCGCCAACTGTCTGAGGAACAGTGAACTGACCCCCTGTGTAAAAAGTCTGAGGACCCCTGGTCCAGACTCTGCCTGCAGTGCCCATCGGGACAGATCTCCTGCTCTGGCCCTGGGCTTTAAGTCTGCCAGGAAGGGCTTCCCCAGGAAGCGCTTCCCTAACAAGTCACGGTCTGTTTATATAGCAGAGCGTCCACTTGTATGTAACAGGCCCGTGGGCTCATACAGGGCAGGGTCCCTCTCCGGCGAGTCGATGGGGACTCCCAGTGACCCCCATAGGGGCTTCTGCAGCCTGCTTCTGTACAGGGCAGACAGCCGCCTGACCTTTCACTCACAGAGCTGTTGATGCTCACTCTGCAGCGCCGCCAGGACTCTTTCTCCCAGGCAGTACCAGGGGCAGGATGGGCAGAGGCTGGTTTCTCCCAGGCAGTACCAGGGGCAGGATGGGCAGAGGCTGGCCTTGCCACATGCAAATCCTCACCAGCCTCCTGTTGCCTCGTGTCGTAGTACAGACAGCAAACCGAGCCCCAGCAGGCCCAGTCTCTTGACCACAGACTCGGCCGGCTGCTTTCTCCTTCGCTCCCCTCCCAGGCGTGCCTGAGTGCGCCAGTGGGGCAGGAGGAGGTAGACTTGACCCCTCCTATCTGCTCAGGCCTTGCGCCTTTTGTGGCCCCAGCTCCTTGCGGCCGGGGTTCTGCCTCCCCATTGTCTGCAGGCCTGACTGAGAGGCTGAGGGTCCTGCCCTGCGCAGCCCCCTTCTTGCAGGGGCAATACTTCTTTCTGCCAGCAGCAGCCTCCCTTCCCAGAGAGGCCAGAAGGTACTAGCTGCCAGAACCCACCCCCTAGGGACAGACCGACAGAAGGCAGCTGTGCTTAATCCCCGGGCAACCTTGCAGCCCTTGGACCTGTGCTGAAGTAAGCCCAAGCTGAGCTGCCCCACTCTATGCCAGCCTCCAGAAGGTACCCACCAAGTGGCTGAGAACAAAAGCATTGGGAGATAGGTAGTCTGGCCCCTAATCCTGTCTCCGCCCCAGCACACCAGACCCTTGTCCAGTCCTTTCCCCTCCTGGGCTCTACTCCCCAACTGTAAAATGCACCTGTAAAATCACAGTCCTCACAGTGGGGTCCCACTCAGGGCCTCTCAGCTCAGGCATTGCTTTGAGAATTTGTCAGAAATGCAAATTCCCCGGCCTCCCCGCCAGCGCTGCTGAATCTGAGGCAGGGCTCCTTTTGCAAGCTCCCTTGGAGATTCTGCTAGGCTGCCTGATCCTTGCCTGGCCGGCTGACCCCAGAGTCCCCCGGGACTCTGCCGGGGAAGCACGCCAAGCCCTGCCTCCAGCTCCCTTGGCTTTGAGCCGCTGACCGTGGGCAGGCCGGTCCACGGGGTCCCAGCTGCCTCCACCGCCCTCTCAGCCACCTCGTGCTGACTCCGGCTTCCACATCGCAGCTTTCTACACTGCCAAGTACGGCTACAAACTGTGCCTGCGGCTGTATCTGAATGGGGACGGCACGGGAAAGAGGACCCACCTGTCGCTCTTCATCGTCATCATGAGAGGGGAGTACGATGCGCTGCTGTCCTGGCCCTTCCGGAACAAGGTCTGAGCCCACCCCCAACTCCGGGAAAGGTTGGGATGGGGTGGGACAGGTGGCCCCCAGTCCTCATAGCACCATTCCTTTATAGGACTTTATAGGGACATGTGGGCTCTGCACTGAGCCGCCGATCAATGGTTTGAACCCAAGCGTGAGGTTTTTTCTGCTCCCTTAAAGATTTGCAGCCCCAGAAGCCCGCAGGGACGGTTCTACCCCATCCCGTCGGGACGCTTGGCATCGGCTTCGACCCAGTGGTGATGAGTTTGGTGTGAGTTTATGAGACCCCATGGCCTTCAGGGCAGTAAGTTAGATTTGGTTTGAGTCCTGTTCTGTTCCAGCTGAGAGGCCTGGAACTGAGTGTCCCTCAGAGACCTGGAGAGGTGACATTCCCAGGGTGCGAGGAATGTGGAAGTGCGTGGGGTTTTCAGAAGACATTCCCATTCCCTGCAGGTGACCTGGCAGCAGTCAAGGGGGCGGGGTTCTGAGTCGCAGAGTCCCCTGGGGTGGAGAGCAGGCTTGCCAAGCTGGTCTGGGTGTGAGGCCTTGGCCAGTGCTGGGAGATGATTTAAATACCGCTGACTGAGTCTCAGCCCAGTGAAGGGTGACTCCGACTAGGGGCATTTTTGAGTCTCCCCGACTCCACCCCCTCCCCCGGGGGTTCTAGCGGAATGGAAGCTGTGGTCTCAGTCTGCTGATTAGCATCTCAGTGACCTGGACTGGGGAAGAGGATGCACATGTCGTGTCCCTTTTAATTCACCAGCTTCTTAGGGGCTGAACTGGATGGGCCAGATTGACAGCAGAAGCCCCATAAACATTCAGGGAATGGGTGGAAGGCCTCCATAGAGACCACCTGTCTTTCTCCCAGTTGCCTTCTCCCGAGGGTTCCAGGTTTAATTGAGAAGGAAGGAGCATTACAATGGACTGTCCAATCCCACCCCCCTCCTGCCCCAGAGACCGATTCCTGACCACAGACTACCCCATGCCTCCCAGACTCCCCCCTCCTGCCCCAGAGACTGATCCCTGACCACAGATCACCCTGGAGTCCCCATCAAAGGGGCAGGTGCTTCCATTTACTGTCTCTCTGATGCCGCACTAGAGAGAGGGAGTCGATCTGAGCCAAGGGCCCAGGATACACAGGGGACGGACATGCATTTGAGCCTCTAAGCCTGACCTCCTACCCGCCCCACAGGTCACCTTCATGCTGCTTGATCAGAACAACCGTGAGCATGCCATCGACGCTTTCCGGCCTGACCTGAGCTCGGCCTCCTTCCAGCGGCCCCAGAGTGAAACGAACGTGGCCAGCGGCTGCCCGCTCTTCTTCCCGCTCAACAAGCTGCATTCACGCAAGCATGCCTACGTGAAGGACGACACCATGTTCCTCAAGTGCATCGTGGAGACCAGCGCTTAGGTGGACGGAGGGCACTCGAGAGCCACGTCCAGCTCCGGGAGAGCAGCAGCTGGGACTGGGGTCTGCAAGGTGACCATGGGGTCCCACCCCAGCCATCCAAGCTCCGAGGAGAGGCTGAGGCTAGCGTGATGTGGGCAGACTGGCACATGGACTGTGGCTGCTGGCCACCAGCTCAGGGCAGCACAGTGGACTGCCCCCACAAAGGCAGCAGCCCTGAGGAGACAGTAGCAGAATGGCTCCCCTCTGCACCAGACTGCACCCTGGGCAGGCTGAGGCTACCTGCTGAGATAGATTTCAGTCAAATTGGGGAGAACGTGTGGGCCAGGGCTGGGGCAGGCCTGAGTGAAGAAGCTTCAGAGGAGGAATGTGCACCTACTCGGCCGGCCTGAGAGTGAGCCCGGGCCAGTGGGGCAAGGAACACCCGTGGCCCTCTGAACTCCTCTGTCTGGGCTTGGAGGGAGCTTCCCATCATGAGACCAGTAAGCCAAGCCCTGTGGCTACCTCACAGGCTGGACATCCAATTGGAGGCAGAACTGGAAGCCCTTCGCCCAGCAGTGGGCTGAGCTGCCCAAACAGCCCCTACTTCCTGTGCCTCTACCAGCCCAAGTCCCCTTCGCTTCATGCAGCAGCACCAAGGACAGGTGGAAGGAATGTGGAGGAGGAAGGCATAAGCCTACCATGCTCCCGGCAGCTTGGGGTCCTGCCTTGAGTGCTTTTCAGAGTCTCGCGTTGCCCGGTTCATGAAGATGTTCACTTCTCTGTGTTGACTGACCAAGGCCACAGAGCCACTGATCAGAAGGGTCTTTTGAAATACAGAGCCAAAGAGAATGAAAGATGAGCTCCCTTTAAATTGGCATATAGTGTATGGCTATGGGAGTCGGTCCTAACTGAGCTGGGCTTGAAACGCCCATGGTTGAGGGGGGGCGGGGGCAGGGCAGCCCGGGCTGCCGGTTTGGTCAGTGGTGTCAGAGCCACGGTACTGGCAGGGCACCACCTGTCGGCCTCTTATTCTCCTGCCTGTCTAAGGACAACCACCTAGGCTGCGGTGCTCACGGGTTTTAATTAAGCTTCAAAAGAGCAGCAGTTCCCAAAAGATTAGAGCCAGGAAAGCCTGTCAAGGTCTGACTGTGATGTACTTGTCTGTCATCTGGTAGACGTCACACAACCATTTCTCTTAAGAGTCGTGTCTTTCCAGTGCCCCCCACCCCCATCCCACTTCTACCAGCCTTCCTCCCAGCTTACTCTTCCTGCCCTGGTTTGGGCTGCCCTTGACATCACTCCTCAGAACCTCTGGGTGTTTGTCTGTAAAATGGGGCAGCAGCCTAATCTCCCTCGTCCAGATACATGGGTATCAAAGGAGATACAGAGGTAGCATGGCCCAATGGACTTAATTCCTCAGTAAATGGGCTAAATACAACTCCAAATCTGATAGCCAGTCATGCCACAGCCTCTTCTGCAAATAGAAACATCTCGCTGGCCCAGCCCACCCCACCCAGCTCCCAGGGCCTTCCTGGAGCCGGGACACAATGATGGAGTCCAAGTTCTTTGTGCTACAGGAACTTCCTGCCTGGTGGAACAGGCCTCAGACCTGCAAGGACTTCTTTTGTATCTTCAGTGATGGAGATGGGCTTAGACTCGAGCATGTCAAGAGTAAAAGTCTGTGCTGACATACGAGGGCTACCCAAAAGAAGCCAGAATTTTATTTATTTACTTTTTCAAAGCTATGCGTTTAATTTTTATTTTTTTTTTACCAAACAACCTCATCCCCTTCAAAATCCTCTCCGTAACACTTAATACATATGTCAAATCTGCAATTCCAGTCTTGGGAACATTTTTCAGACTCATCTGTTTGGATGGCTGACAGTACCTCGTTTTTCCCTTCTCATCTACGTAGTCAAATCACTGTCCTTTCATGTCCCTCTTCAGTCTCGGAAACAGAAAGAGCAAGGTCAGGTGAGTCAGGTCCATGGGGCAAGAGAGGCATGCTGGTCTTTGCCCAAAACTCATGCACTCAGATGGCTGCGTGAGCAGGTGCATTGTCATGATGGAGGAACCAGTCCCCCGTTTGCCATCACTCCGGACTTTTTAAAAAAATCATTTTACTGCCAACTCGTACAGCTCTTACCACAACCCATACGACATCCATGTGTCAAGCCCATTTGTACATTTGTTAAACTGGGACCTTTTTTTATAATATACTGTTAGGCAGTCTTTTCAGAACCTCTACACAGAAAGTTTGATTCACAGTCTGGCCGGGTGGAACAAATTAAATGCATGGAGTCAACATTTTCATCCTTTTGGGAAGTTGAGGGACATCCAGAATGAGGTTTGTCATCAATCACCATTTCACCTTTTTTTGAAACGAGAAAAACACTTGCACATTTGAGTTTTTCCCATAGCGCTGTCCTTGTAAGCTGTGTTCAACATCACAACAGTTTCTGCGGCATCTTTGCCGAGCAGGCAACAAAATTTCACAGCCACACACCATTCTCTGAAATCAGCCGTCACAAAAACCACGAAGTTCGAACAAAATTGCTTTCATGAGAAAATTCACTGTGACCACAGAGAACCTTCCAAGGTGACACCACTGGGAGCACTAACCCAGAGCGAGCTGTTCAATGCTCGCCTAGTCGGGGAAATGTGTACTACAAAAGATCAACTCAGTCCAGCTCAATTCCTGTTTCAGGGGAGGGGGAGGGGTACTCCCTGTAGGATGAGCAGTCCACCTCCATTCAGGGGCCTGGTAAGTTGCGTCTTCACCTGACCCACTGAGGGAAAGGTGTTTGTGGGCCAGCTTCTTCTAGTGACTATTACACTTGACCTTAGTTGCTTCTATCTGATGCATAGAGATGCAGGCTCTCTTCAAACCGTGTGAGACACAGCTTCACACCGTTGTTTAGCAAAATAATAACAAGACTGCTGGTGTCACCAATGTGCTAACTACTAGGAACAGAGAGGTGAGATTGCTCCCTGCTCTGAGAAAGGTCCCAGGAGAGACATCATTGCAGCCGAGGAGTGAGAGGTTCCGGAACCCACCAACCTTAGACCATGGGAAAGGGTTTTGTAAAAGCTCTGGCTTTAACTCTTCAAATGCACAAGACTGGTGTAGGTACAGTAGAAACTCAGGTGAGACGTCAAGTCTTAAAAACAGCTGAGGCCTGTGGGGTTGGGGGCCACCTCTCTAGACTCTAATACCTATTGCAATGGCTACATAGAACGCAGACGAAATTTGTGATGAAAGGGTTTATTACAGGAGCTAACAGGTTGTAATGCCAGTGTGAAGTGCTCAGGACTGAGTTGTTTTATCAGGACAAATTAAAAGGTTCTTTCAGATCTACTAATACATGCCCAAAGGGCATACCACTCTGCTATACGCCTCAACCCAGAGGCACTGAGCTCGAGCTCTGCTAGTCAGCAAGCCCAGCTTCCTCAATTAACTGCCCCGAGGCACCCCATTCGATAAGCCAGCCTCCTGCACAAAAGCATTCAGCTTAACTTGTTCTGTGGGTTGGGGAGTGTACCACTCTTCCACACTCTGGCTCGTGGTTCTGCTGCTGTCCGCTGACATTATCTTGTCTTCTGAATCCAGGTTCTCTGCACAGGGAACCATGCGCCACTCCCGCCTCTTGCTGGTAATGAGAGCCCTCCTGCTTCTCAGAGGCTCATCATATACCCAGGAGGGTAGCATCCCAGGGAACCCTGTTCACAATTACAGACGAATCCTGTCAGCATCTCCCCTCTCCTGCTTACCAGGTACATACAGGAAAAGGTTGTTCAGTGGGAGTTAGAGATTGACCAGAGGAGTCACTTAAAACAATTCAGTGTCCCTGCAAGGGCCAACCCTGGGGCGATCACATGATGCCAACTGCAGCGGTGCTCTGGGAGGGTAAGCACAGAGCAAGAGTGGGGGGTTGCAGGAGGTCACTGTCCCCACAATGACCTACGGGGGTCCCCAGGCAGTAGGAACAACTATGATTTATGGCCTTCCCACTAGTTTCTGAAGGACATGCTCATTTTAGAACTGAGAAACGTGAAAGAAGCACACGAGAAAGTGGCCAGCCCTGAGCCCGGTGTCCCCAGAGGCTGGCACCCCTTCCTCACTCATCCCCGAGGTGAGGTTCCGGAGACGAGATCTCTGCAGAAACCAGCATGATGGGAAAATGGAGCAGGACCCCCTTCATTACACAACTGCCAAACCACTGAGTATCCCCGCCCAGCCAATGTGGACACATGACCTTAACCCTACAGCCAGTGCAGTTTTCTCCTCTCCTGCGCCCCACCCCACCCCCACATTTGTCGCTGCCAGATGTACATTGTTAAGATGCAAAGAGCTGGATAGTCGATTTTTTTACTTTCCATACATGCAAAATGGTGGCTAATGAGCAAGTTGCCAGGTGAGAAAGGAGGCACACTGTGAACATGGTATGAAACGTGCCTTTTAGTGATCGCTAAGCCACAGACACACACACGTACATTCTCACACATAGACATTTAGTTTCATAAACAGGATCATGTAAATTACAGCTCTCTGCTCCACTGTTTCCACCAACTATCCGGTTTTGAAAGAGCATTCTTCCCTGAGTCCCTGTGCCCAGACTGAGTCATAGAAACAGGAAAGTGAAGTAACTTCTTCAAGACCCACAGCCACCTGGTTGTGACATGCAATGACCTGTAGGACAGGGCAGAGAGAACTCCCGAGGACATCCAAACCTCCACCTTCTCTCTGGAAGAAACCAGTGGGTTTGAGCAGCCCCATGCTCGGACCCCCAGGGCCCCTTCCCTTGCTCAATCCCATCCAAGTAAGTGGTGGAGTCGGGATTCAAACTTGGATCTCTTGATGTCCCAGCCCCGACTACCATTCCTATGAGATTATTCTCTGGTGGAGAAAGGAAGGCCTGAGATTCCAGCCAGTGCCTGGAAGGGCTGGACCCCTGTCAGAATGGGGCTCTGGACAGCTGAAGAGGGACCCTCTGACCAGGACTTGTCAGGTGGGTCGAGAGGAGGCCTTCATTCCCCAAGTGGCTGTGGCATGCCACCCACAGCCTGTGTCCTCAGCCTCAAAACGACAGCAGCCCAACAAAGCACAGAGGTGCCACATGCCCCCGCTGAGCAGAGACTCATTCAGCCTCGGTTTACACTTCTGCCCTGGGGCAGTGCGAGCTCTCCGGCCTCCAGGACCACAGAAGCCCCCAGCTCCCACAGGCAGCCGCCTTCTGACAGAAGCATCATCAGACATGGCACGTGCTTGGCTGCGGGGCCGAGACTGCACAGGGTTC
>PVJH01012606.1:0-63782 GCA_004026705.1 Nesogale talazaci | reverse complement strand
TTCAAAGCATTGACAAAATTTTAAAATTAAGAAACTTGAGGGTGATCAAAAATTAAATAGAATGCATGAAAGACGATATCTTAGACATTAGGCAGCTAAGAAATGGACTGGTATTGGCCATTTTGAATTACAAATCATATGATATCCTATGTTGGGAATAACAAAATCTCAATAGGAATGGAGTGATATTCTTTGACAGTAAGGATCCCGCTAAATCCATGATGAAGTACAATGCCATCTGCAGTTGGATTATACCTATCTGCCCTCAAGGAAATTCAATCAATATACCAATTAGTCAAATTTATGCATCAATAACAAAGCTAGAGATGAAGAATTGTAGTCTCTCATGAGTCATTTAGTGAGTGACAGAGCCATCATTTGAACCCAAATCTGAAGTCAGTGCTCATTTTTACCCCTCCCTTCCTGATTTCCAGCACCCTGAGTTCTAGAATTGAGTCTAATGTAAATGTCCAGTTTACATCAGCAGTCCAGAAAAGACAATTTGAACATAGAGGAAATATGAGATAGTTAAAACTCCATAAAAGAAAAAGTGATTTTTTTAAAAAGGGATTTTCATACTGTTTATATTTCCATAGACCCTCCCTGGACTAAAATTTTCTCAATTATTTTATTTACATAGCTAGTGTATAATATGGTCCATGTAGCATCTACCAACAACCCTGCGTCTCTCCGTGGAAAACATTCTGCAAATCAGTGTTGATCTTCAAGTTGAAACAGGATAACATGAAGAAGTCAAAAGAAAAGGATAGGTTTTCTGGTTTGTGTTCCTTGAGTAAATAGTTATTTCAAGCATTAGACTGCCTACATTTACCTAGCATATGATGGGACTTAATTAAACAAAAGATTCCATGAAAAGCCTTATAAAGTCCCTCGTTTACTCATCCAGCATGGACACTATAAATGAATAAATGCAGTATATTAAATAATTTACATTTAGAACTCTGGTTCCTTAAATTTAAATGTACAGGATTCCACTTGCACTGAATGACTACATATGATTGAGGTTTTGTTAAGTTTTGTCTTAGAAAAAACAATTAATATGGAAAAGTATATATTATAAAGGTGTCCATGTGTTCTCAATCCAGAACTTACTAATAACAGTTTCATAGGCTAATGTAAAAAATGAAGATAAAATGTTACAAAGACAGATAAGTTTATATCCCTCTTCCACCCCATGTTTCCTCCTCTTCCTCGGAGAGTTGTCTTAGTATGGGTTCTCATACTTCATCTTCTTTATTTTACTACATAACATAAATGAAATATAATTTTACTTGCTCATTGTTTATTTCTGTTTCTAATTGTGGTACTTATTCAAATTGATATATTAGCATCTAAATCATGTCCCATTGTCTCACTACAAGAAATCCAAGATCAATTAAATCCACATGGAAGAAGCACACCAGCATCAGTGCCTGAAGGATGTTATATCATGTGATCTGTAGCCAAAGGAGGGAACAGTATCAGAGCTTAAATTGTGAGATTCTGGTCCACAGAAGGCTATGAATAACGGTGAAAGCCCAAGATACCTTTGTGAGATCCATGTGGGAAATTAATCTCTGGTGATCTCCTTCAATCCATAATAGAGGAATGGGAAGAAACTGGTTACCAAATAGAGTGCACTGGAGAGATGACTGTAAGGGAGCAAAATGATAAAAGTGCCTTGACCAGTTAAAACCTAGCCAGTTGATCCCCGCTTTGATGCATGTTAAGCCTAATCTGGTTTTCAACATTTTCTCGGTCTTTTTGCTGTATATATATATGGGTTTAGCTCAGATATATTTGTCATTAGGTTAACTCTTTTGAATTTTTGTTATATGTTTTTCTGTTTTTCAGTATCTGAGCCCTAAGACTGATGAACCTATAGCGATAACAAGGTTCCTCAGGGGAACATTGAGAGAGGCGTAAGGAGGAACTGAAGTCAGAGAGTTCAAGAAGGAAGAGCATGTTTTGAAACTGATTTTGTTAGCAATTGCACAGCACTGTGTGATGTGATTGAACTATGGAATGATAGGATAACTGCATTAGCTTCTAATAAAATGGTTTGGGAAAGAAAAAGGAAAAGAAATATGTTCATTTATTCCTCTAACAAGGATATTTGCATTTAGTATCTCTTATTTTATATATTTTAAAATTTTATTGAGATAACAAATATAACTTATGTACCTGTGCACACAATTTTTGTAGGATACATACTTTTAGGTGAAATTGTTGTTATAAGAGTCAGCATTTCAACTATACTTGCCAAATTGCCAAATTGTTTGCCAATAATTGCCAAATTGCTTGCCAATGTGATTATATCATTTTACACTTCCACCATCAATGCACTAGACCTCTCATTTTCAACAGATCTATAAACACTTCCAATTTTCTGACTTTTACAATGGTTTTAATTTCTAAAGGATACAGCATAAAAACTACTGATATTTTATAGATGTATTTGTAGAAAATAACTATTAAAGACACTTCACTGTGAGAAAATGTCATAGAAGCAAACAAATATATCTATTTGTAGAGCTCTATTCAACAAAGTGAGCATTACACAAGACTCACAGACTTGGAAAAAGATTATTATTGTTTTGCATCTGTTTCTTTTGCTTCCAATGATACCATTTATTTTCTAATCAGTATTTTGCACCATGATGACATTGGCTTACTCTACTCTATTTGTATTCAGAAAACCTTTGTTTGATACAGAAGCATATAGACTGTTTCATTTAGCACCCCTGAGGGATTGTATTCATGTTGGTACCAAACACATAGCAAAATATTTTGATATAGAGATAAAATTTTAAGCCCAAAGAAAGATAGAGAGAGTGAACTGAGAAGACAGAAAGAGGGATGTTTAAAAATATACTTACCCTCTTCAAATGTAGCCTTTGAAGTCAATATTTCTAGTACATCTGGATGTGATGATGAAATTTATGGCAACATCTCCACTGATAAGATCTGACTGACTGATCCATAAAAACATTAGTAATTCTCTGACTCAATTTTGATTCTATGGTTCCTTTTTACTTAGACATATGAGTGGACTCTCAAGTTCAGAGAAAGGAGAGAGCACTTCATAGAGTTTGCAGATATCATTCAGTAGGCACTGTCAAGAGCTTAAGGAAAAGACAAAGGACTCTTTGCTTCTGTCCTGTTTCTACATTATGGGCGTGAGAACCGTATAAGGACCCAAATTCCAATGCACAGCAGATTTTAGAGATTTAGAATCCATTGGAGGAACAAACTATCAAAGTGTTAATTTTGCAGTTAGAAAAATGTGGTCTCAGAAGCGGTACAATCCAGTCTGAGGCATGCCGCCCATTTTATTACTCTGGCTGGCCTCATTCTCTGTGTGAAAGGAAGGAGGGTCTTTCCTCTTGAAGAGTGAAAGGTCTGAACTTTCAGTGAATGAAATCCCTGGATTCATTCAAATCTACCATACCAAGACTTCCTTTGATTTTCCTTTAATTTATTGGCAAAAGAAAACATGCATGATCCTTGAGGGAAACTCATCTATTTGTCTTAAAAATACCCCATACATTTTGTCCTTGTTGCACTCTAAAAATGTCTTCATTTTGTTTTAAACAGCATAAAAGCAAACCCAATGAGTATACACTATGCAAACGGGGCTCGCATGTGTAGGGTTTCCTTTGACGACAGTAAATCATTGTGGGAGCAGACAATTTCCTCTGGCAGCGCAGCTGGTAGATTGGAGCCTCCAACCTTGCACCCCCACATCTAATTCACCATGGTCCCTTTGAGATCTTCCAAAAGATGTGCTGTGTTTGTCCTTTTCTATTATTTAACAACTATTTATCTTTTATTTGCTGAGAACATAACATTCACCTCTCTTGGCATTTATGGTACAATTGAAATGCAAATAATTATACTATAAAGCTGAAATATTTAGTTTAATCATTTTATTACAGGGAACTGTTACCGATATCAGAAGATTCCATAGTTCAATGGTATTGTGCAATATTGTATATTTGCTACCACAATCAGTTTCAAAATATTTTCCTTACCTTTAACTCCTTGAAATCAGCTCTGTTTAATCCCCTGCCTCCCACACCATGGGGAGTTTATGACAGACTGACTAAACCAGCCCCGAGGAATAGATTATATATATAATATATTATATTATATATATACACATATACACATACAAGCTAAATTTTGAATAATAGGCAGCTTTCAATACTAAAATTAAAATCAAACTGACCCATGTAAAGCCAACTTATATCTTATTCACTAGTGTAAAACAACCACAAAATAATTTTTCACCTTAGCCTCTGCTAAAAGATGATTTCCAGTGCTTATAGAAGGAGCCCTGGTGGTGCAGTGGTTAAGGGCTCAGCTGCTAACAGAAAGTTCAGGAGTCTATCTCCTCCAGCCCATCTGTGGGTGAAAATACACAGTAATTTTCTCTCAGAAATTTCATGTCCTAGGAAACCATGGGGCCGTTCACGCTCTCTCATAGTGGCTCCTTCTGTATTGGGTTTGATTTGATACAATGGCAACAACACTTTCCTAATGCTTTTGATTTTTCACCAGAATTTATTTTCAAATCAAATTGGATATATTCTTTGATTATTGGTTGTTCTGGCTTATCTGTAACTTTTCTCCTCCATGATGTCAATTAAGTAAACTAATCAATTCAGGTCCATATTAAAGTTGAAGGTGACCACTGAATCAGCTGAGAAGATAGCATTTCAGGAAGACCATTGAAGAATATTGTTTCTGGTTTTAATTCCTCTAATGTCTGGCTTTAATTTCATAAGACCTTTAAATCTGAATCCTCACTTCTCAATTCTCCATCTCTTTAAAATGAGAGTGGTACATTGGATTTGACTAACAATTTTCTAAGGTTCATATTTTGCTAGACTCTTTTGTCCTGTCCTATTATACAATTAGGGATGCCCAGCTTTTAACTACTGGTGAAAATTGTCTGCTAACAGTCCTAGATTGTCATTATTTATTAAAAAATGAGTTAAAATGATGAATAAACATGAGACACAATTAGCAGATTATGTGTTGGGTCCTCACATGAAAATAGATGGTCCAGCAATGCATGTAAATAGATCATTTATTTCATTTAGATAACTGAAGGTTTAATAAGGAATTAGATATTTGTTATTAAAGTGCATTTACCAAAGTGTTCTAATTGAATACATTGCTAAAACAAGTGCAGTGTGAGGTTAAGAGACTAATTGTATATATTTGGTCATCTGGGAAGAAACTCAAAAGCTTCTTCAGTTTTTGCAACCTTCAATAAACATTATTTTTTCATTTAATTTAAAGGTTATATTTTAAATTATAATTAGTAAATATTTATGTTGGTCTGAAAATGATTTGGCTTTCTGAAAGTTTTTGCATATATGGCTAGGAAAAACAGTATTCTATTTTATTTCAATGGATTATTTCACGCTTTAAGACAAGTATGAGCTGATTTCTACTACTGAAAATGAAATATTTCTTCTGATTTGTGCATACACAACAAACAGTGTTTCTGGACTGCCACAACATATTTCACCTTTGTGTGTCCTGGGTTAATAACTCTCATATCAGTATAACTATTTTAGCAGGGTAAAATAGAGGAAGTACAATCAAATTCATGTTCATCAATAGTGATATGATACTATGTTACAACAATGTATTTATTATAAATTATATTTAGTATAGTAAACAAAAAGGAACATGAGTACCTTACAGATGATTTCATGCAAAAAATCTCCATGTAAACCAGTGGTGAGGGGCTTTAAAGACTTGTAGTTAAAGAAGCAGCCAACTAGCAGAGAAGCAACAAGCCCACATAGAAGAAACGCACCAGCAGGCATAATTATGTGGTGTAGATGGGATCAAGTAATAGATCAAATAATCATATTGTTGAGAATAAAGTATGCCGGAGTGGAGACGCCAAGCCATCAGTAGACATTTGTACATCCTCTCACCGAAGGGTCACAGGACGGGACGAGTCAGCTAGAGTGCAGAATAGCAACAGTGAAACACAATATTTCTTTGTTTCCATGAAGCTTCCCTATCCCCAAAATCATGATCTCAGCTCTACCTTACAAATCTGGTTAGATTGGAGCATTTACACTGGTACAGACAAGGTTCTTGACACATGAAATCCAGGATAGATAAATCCCTCAGGAACAGAAATAAGAGAAGCAATACCCAGAGGGTAGGGGGAAGGTGGTGAAAAGATAAACTGATTACAATGATTAACTTATAACCACCAAACTGCCCCCCTTCAAAAGAGGAAGAATAACAGAAGTGTGAGTGTAGGAAGACAGTGGTTAGTATAAGATATGAAAATAATAGCAATCGATATTTTATCAAGGACCCAACAAGGATGAGAGGGTGGGATAAAGAAGTAAAAAAGAGGAATTGATACCTAGGACTTAAATAGAAAATGGTGATTCCAGCATATCTACAAATGTGCTTCATGTAATTGTATGAATTGTTGCAAGAGCCCACAATAAAGTGATTTAAAAACAAACAGAAGCAATGGTAGGCAAAAAGTGTTGTATTACAAATAGCATATCTATTTGCCTATCAGATCTTTAATAATGTAATAAAAATGACAATTAGACTACCTCAGTCATTTCAAGTGAATAATTAAGCTTTGTGGTTATAAAAAAAGTTATTCTGAATGTTCTGTATAATATTTACATTGCTAATAATAATGATAATTCTATTAAGAGAATTGTAAAAGAAGAGATGAAAGCACTGTACATTTGTGATTTTGTCCCTATTGTGCTCCTTATAATATGTTCAGATATTACTTCCCCTGAAACACATGAAAAAGTCAACATTTAATGATCATGCTCCATCAATCTCTGTCATCATAGATAACTAAAGAAAAGAGTGTTACAGCAAAGTGTGATGAAGAGAGGAAATGGTGTCTGGCTATCTATTAGAATAGTGTCTGCGGTCTTACAGACTTGTATTTAAGCAATCATCCATCTGAGTAAGAAGTCAATCAAGTCCACATTGAAGAAGTATAGCCATCTGTCTAATCGAAAGATGATAACAAAATACAAATATGGTAAAGAGATAAGTATCAGAGCTTAAATTGTGATCACCCATTTTACAGAAGGTTTTGCAGAATAGTGGAATCCCAAAATGTATCTTCAGAGTAACTAGTCATATTAAGCCTCAGGCCATTCCTTCACTGGCCACAGGAGAGAGAGTCAATATAGCTTTACTATCAGGCAGAGTTTATTGTAAACTTGATTATGGTGAGTTGAATCATGACATAATATTATACTTGGTCAGTTGACTGCCCTCTTAGTCTGAATCTTCTATAGCTCAAATATTTCTCGCTTATTCCACTATAGATAATTTTCCTCTAGATTTGAAAATGTTGTTCTTTTGTTTCTTGCTCTTTATTTTTATTATCTGTATATTATTATTATTTTTTTTACTTCAATTATTATTTCTCTTAGGTTTTCCAGTTTTTTGACTCACAGAAGGAGTAGAAGCATAGAGATAATAGCTGAAGCAATGGTTTCTCAGGGAAAGGTTGGGTGTGGGGGAAGAAATGGTGAGCAACGAAGGTGGGAGGGCAGAGAGAGCAGTAGAACTGATTGTGATGTTGAATATACAACATTTTAAATGCTATTTAATAATGGATGTGTATGATATGTGGATACTATATCAAGACAACTACTAAAAATAATCATAGTTTTTTAAAAAGAAACCAAAGTTGACCAACGGTTACCCTGGGTGAAGAATGAAGAGGTTTGCTTACAAGGCACTGAGTTCACGTCAATGGTGGTAGAAGAAGTAGAAGAGGACGTTCAGAGTGGTTGCACCACATGAAGAGTATCATCAACGGCACTGATGTAGACGTGTAGGTGTTGTTGAGTTGGAGAGTATCTTGCTGCATATATTTTACTACACTGTTAAAAATTGATAGCACTAATAAAAATGACTTCAAAAAAGAAGTATTTCTGAAATGGATCATAGTAATGATTGCACAAGTCTTGTTGATATGATTGAATTGTATGATATGCGGATGAGGTGACAGTAAATCTTTTTTAATTTAAAGTCAATGTTTAGACTTTTGTAGAATATGGACATATTTTTCTTATCAATGTGCAGCATTTTGAAATAAAATTACTCGTTTGCTAGTAGTATTATGAAGCTGATTTTTTAGTTGAAAACAACAGTATAGACTATAGTTTATTGAAATGTAAAGATTTAGGATTAATTATGTTTTCAGAGAATTAGGATAGTTAGAGAAGGGACTTTCAGTTAGCGTTGTAGACTATTTCTAGGAGCAAGCCTGCAGAAGTTCCTATGAAGGAACTACCCTCATCCTGAACTGTGATTCACAGTCTCTCCCACAAGCCAAACCCAAACCAACCTCACTGCCATCGATTCACATCCAGTTCAGAGAAACCTATATAGAAAACAGGACCCCATACTGCCCCTTTGGGTTTCTGAGGATGTAACATTCTCCAAGCAGTGAACCTTCCTGCCCAGGAGCAGCTGGTAGGCCTGAACTGCTGACCTTGGTAGTTGGCAGCCCACAGTATAACACTGGGCTTCATTACCAGGCCTGTTTTGCTGCTTCATTTACAAAACTCAAGCACACTGCCTTTGAGTCCATATTTGACTCATAGGGATTCTGTAGGACAGGACCGAACTGCCCCTGTGGGTTTCTAAGACTGTCACTCAAGACAGCAGAAAGCCTCTTTCTCCTGCAGAGTGGATGGTGGTTTCAAATTGCTGATCTTGCCATGGGACAGCCTAACACAAAACCGCTATACTCCCTGGGTTTCTTCTGCCACTTTTGGTGTCACCCAAAAGAATTTCCTGTGCTCCCTTCAAGCAACACTGGCAGTTAAGGTCAGCAGTTAAGCCCAGTGTCAAAGAAGAGGGTTTCTGTTCCCCTAAAGATCTACAGGCTCTGGAAACCCTGGGAAATCAGGTCTGCTCTGCACTAGAGTTTAGTATGAGTCAGAATCAATTTGACGGCCATCCATGGGTAGGTGCCCAGCCATTTTCCCATGTGACACCCTTCTGATAAATACTTCATGTGAGTCATTCTAAATTTCTGTTTCCTGCCTGTAGAAAAATAGCGTTGTTTAATTTTTTTTAATTCTACTTCAGGATACAGTTAATCATGTGTAGATTTTTCAAACTAGAGAAAATATGTCTAATTTTAATAGCTCTAAATGAAGATATTGGGAACATGCTCCTTTCACTTATTCCACGAGTAAGAATTCTCTTAGGGAAGATTTCTCTAAATAGCAATTTGGTGAGGCAAATAGCAATTTTAAAAGCATATTTGCTATGATGTTATGATTGGTTCTTTCTTTTCTAGAAATCTAATCTGCAGAAATGAGTATATACCAAAATATATATGTGGACAGATGTTTTTACACAGTGTTTTCAACAATTAAAATAGTCAATATTAACTAAATTTTACCATATGCCAGCTGTTGCTCTTAGGTATGGTAGTATTTAATAGGATGAGATGTGGTAGAAATACCAAACTCAAGTGTATCAGCAAGAGATAATGCATCTTCTGCTCACTTAAACTCTGACTCAAAATGCAACTAATCACTAAACTCACTGACACCATGTCTATCCCAACTCAAAACTCAAAAGTATGGAAAATCATTGCTCTTATTTTATAGTGAGACAACCAATGCTCAGAAAGAAAGTTAGGTAACTAGCTTAAGGCCACAAAACTGGGAGAGATAGCTTAATTATCCATGATACCCACTGGTCCAATATAGTGTAGTTAAGAGAATTAGAGAGCTTTAATGCCATAGCTACAAAAAATAACATTTCCTTGCATAATCTTTGTGAAGGCATTATTATAGAAAAACATATGGATATATATATTCAATGCATATAAAGGTAAAAGGAAGGGCATTCTCTAAACTTATGTTAGTTACCTCTGAGAATAAAAAAAGAAGACATTTATGTTCAGTTCTCTGCTTCAGATTTTTAAAATATTTAAATTCATTCATCTAATCATGTCTAAAAATATTTAAAAATTTCAATTCCTATGATTACAATTCTGTTTTATCTTTCAAATAATAATTTTAAAAATTCTAACATTACCTAAAAGTTTGGTAATGTAAACATCACTGCCTTAACTTATCCACCTATAACACCTTTGCTGGTCTTGTACAGTTTTCTTTTGATTTATTTATTTTTATCATGCTTCTGGTTTGTGAAATTTTCTAATACTTGTGAAGAGAAATACTAACCCAAATGTCAATGCCCTTAAGCAAAAGTGTCTGTAGAGAAATGGAACTTTTCTTCAATCCACTTGCCTCATTTCTTTGTGAGTTAACCTTGGAAGAACACTTCTGTTCAAGGTCTGTCTTCACTTTTTGAATTTGAAAAGAAAATGTCCAAAAGTGTGATGTCATATTCTAGCCTAGTTTTGTTAGGGTAAATCATGAGCTGCAAATTGCTAAATTACCTTGTACCATAATTCAACAGTTATTGTGACCTTAAAAAGGTTGGTGACTTCACACACGCTCTTGCTGGTTCACAGACACCCGGAGTTTACAGAGGAGTGCACTGAATTCTACTCATTTCTTTAATCCATGACAGATTTTATTACTGAGACAATAAAGTATATATGATTAACACAGGGGACTTGTTGATCATGAAGATCCCTGAATACCATGCCCCAGAAAGTAAGACTTAATGAGTTTGTAATAGAAGACAAAATTTTACATTATTCTCATAATTGACAAGGCAGAATAATGACCCCAGCCCAAATGCTTTTGCCACAATCCCCGGTATTTATGAATAGTTTTCCACTCATAGAAAAAAGGACATATATATATATACACACACACACACACACATATATATATATGATTAAGTTAAAATCATGATAGCAATATTGCGATGGGTTGCTTTACATAGGCTCACTATAAATATGGAGGAGGAGAAGGAAGGATCAGTATCAGAAAGGCACAATGTGAGAAAGATTTAACATGCTATTAGCTCTGAAAATAGAAGCACCCAAGATCCACAGAATGACAAGAGCTTCTAAAATTGGGAAAGACAAGAAAATAGTATTATCCTAAAGACTTTCCAAAATTTCTTTGCCAAAGCTCTAGTTTATTCCCATAAGACACACTTTAGGTTTCTTATCTTCAGAATTACTAGATGATCGATTTGTGTTGTTTCAAGCCACAAAATTAGTGATAATTTTTATAGCAGTAAAAGGAAAATAATACACATGAAATTTGGTAAAAGTCTATCCACACTAATTCCTTTCATGATTTATTCTTATTTTTAATGATTTTATTGGGGCCTCTTACAGCTCTCATAATATTCCATTCATCATTTGTATCAGCATATTTGTACACAGGTTGCCATCTTCATTTCCAAAATATTTTCTACTTGAGTCCTTGGTATAAGCTCCTCTTTCACACTCTTTTTTTTAAATAGATCATTTTATTAGGGATTCATACAACCCCCCCATCATGATCAGTACATATGTCAATTGTATGCAGGCCACATTTGCACACTTGTTGCCATCATCACTCTCAAAACATCCTCCCTCCTCTTAGGCCCCCAGTACCAGCTCTCCATATTTCCTCTTCTTCCCCAAACCCACCCCCCCATAGACCCTTAATAATTTACAAATTGTTAACACTTTTTCATATCATATACTGTGTGTATGTGTCCCTTCACCTAGTTTACTGTTGTCCATACCCCAGAGAGGAGGCTATAAGTAGATCTCTGCAATTGGTTTCCCTGTTCTGCTCCACCCTCCCTCTACCCTCCCAGTATCACGACTCCCATCACGGGTCCTGTAGGTATCATCTATCCAGAATTACCCATGTTTCCAGCTCCAGTGTACATCCCCTGGCCTACCTGGATTTGTAAGGTAGAATTGGGATCATGATAGTGGCTGGGAGGAAGCATTCAAGAACAAGAGGGAAGTTGCATATTTTAATGTTACTACACTATTCCTTGACTGACTTGTCACATCCTTACAACCCCTCTGTAAGGGGCAGTCACTTCACCTATTGATGGGCTTTGGATCCCCAATTTATACTCCCCCTCATTTATAATAACATCATTTTTAGTTAATTGATGCCTGATACCGGATCCCTTTGACACCTCGTGTTCTTCAACGCTGGGGTGCTTCTTCCATGTGGACTTTGTTGCTTCTGAGCTAGCTAGATATTTTCAAGCCTATGAGACCCCAGACTCTATATCTTTTGTTATCCTGGCACCATTAGCTTTCTTCAACAAATTTGCTTATGCACACATTTGTCTTCAGTTATTGTGTGAGAAAATTGAGCACGCAATGTTATGATTACTACTTCTTGAAACCTGAATACTGATCCCTTTTACACCTCGTGGTCCCATAAGCTGGTGTGTCTCTTCCCTGTGGGTTCTGTTGCTTCTGAGCTAGATGGCTGCTTGTTTACTTTCAAACTTTTAAGACCCCAGATGCTACATCTTTTGCTAGCCAGGCACCATCAGCTTTCTTCACCACATTAGCTTAAGCACACGTTTGTCTTCAGTGATCATGTTGGGAAGACAGCATCATGGAATGCCAGTTTAATAGACCAGAATGTTCTTGCACTGAGCAAGTACTTGAGTGGAGGTCCAATGCCCATCTGCTGTGATGGCATGGAGCGGGGAACCAGTGGAGCAGTCTGAGACTCCAGCCTTAATCCCAACTACAGGATAGTCACCTGTCTGCCCAGCAAGTTTACCTTGGAGGTCAGCACTGAAGCTGCAGCTTGGGGGTGATATATGCCTGATCAGAGCACAGGAAAACAAATGAAAGGGGAGTATGAGAGAATGAAGTACATACTGACCCACCAAGCCTTCAGGATGATATTCCCATTCAGAACAGCCAATGCACAGAGAGGATCATAAGGCCAGCCCCATTAGGAGATATGACTTACCCCGCTGACCCAAGGCACTTCAGGGACAACAATGGAGAAACAGGGTCAAGATTATACTCTGTCTGACTCAACCATACATGACAAAACACTAAGGGTATGCAAAAGAGCATGGAGTTCCCGATGGAGTGCCAAGGATATACTCTGGGGCCAGGGTTTGGTGCCTCATCAGGCTCAACTGGAGGACACTCCTGGAGGTCAACAGGCCTTGAGCTAGTTACAGTGTTTTTTTTGTATATATATATATATATATATATATATATATATATATGTTTTGTTGCTAACACAGTTTTATTTTCTTTGGTTGCTTCATCTTTGGATGCTTTTTTTTGGGTACATATTGTTATCTCTGCAAGTCTATCTAGATAAGATAGGCTGAAAGAACAGTCTGGAGGTGAAAATGACAGGACTGATGGTTCTTGGGGGCGGGGAGCGGTCATGGGAATGGTGAGGAGAAGAAAAAGAGGTGATGTTGACTGGCCCAGGGATAAGGGAGCAACAAGTGATTCAATATCAGTTACAAGGTGGGTATGAGATGCTTAATAGGAACTGAGCAAGAGAAATGTAACAGAGAGAAAATGCTGAAACCCAAATGAAGGCTGAACATGATAGTGGGACAAGAGGAAAGTAAAAGGAAATAGAAGAAAGAACTTGGGGTAAAGGGCATTTATAGAGTTCTAAATATAGACATGTATATAGGTGAATATATTTTATATGATGATTGGGAAATAGATCAACCTACATAAACTTACAAGGTTAGTATTGTGATTTATTCTTATTTTATGGGTTTAAGTGCCAACTTTATACCAAAGATTTCCCAAACCTTATGTCTTTGCTGGCCTTCTTAAATGACCTCCTGCACCCCCAGGTGGACCATGGTAGAGAGATCAATCTTAAACTTCTAAAACTAAATAACTGATGCTTTCTTTCCCTCCAAAATCTCCTCCATAAGCAATGTTATCCTCATTCGATAACATCACCCAATATTTGGGAGGAAATCCATGGAGTCAGTCTGGACATGCTGCATTTTCTCTCACTTTCTATATTCCCTCCATTAGCAGTTATACGGACAATATTTCCAAATACTCTGGAAAAAAAACACAAGAATAATACCTCTAGCATTACTCTACTTGAGTCATTATTATCAGTTAAATTATTGGATGTGTGTGATGTAGCCTCCTAATTAGCCATCTTTCTTTCCCCTTAATCTTATATTCTATTTTCATAAAGGATACTGATCCTTTAAAACATGTTAGATTGTTAAACACTCTGTTCAAAATCTATCATGAGTTCTTCATTTTACCTACAAGTATAAAATATGCAAATCATGAATGATATTGCCCTCATCCCACCTTCGTGAGTTCATATTCTCTGGGAATCTTTGTTTTAACTATACTGTTTCTATCGTAGAACTGTGTGTTACCTCTCTCTGAAGTGCTCTTTCCCACTGACACCTGCCTCTCCTTCATCTCCTATGATCTCTCATGTTCAAATACCACATTATCAATGTAGCCTACCTGGATAAAAATATTGACAGCTGCAGTCCTCAATCCATACCCCTATAATCTTTTATTTCACTTCTCCTAATCCACTTCATATATATATGTATATATATGTATATATATACACACATGTATATATATTTCAGAAAATTGCTGGTAAATTCCCATTATCTTTTCATTCGATTGTTTGGCTTCTTGGTGTCCCTTGCTGGTTTATTTATTAGTTGTCTGAATGCAAATGTTGGAAACAAAGAGAAAGAATCCAAAATTGGAAGATATGACACTAATGGTGGAACCAATATCAAGAACACATCATAGAATTTGACAAGGCTTGTATCTTATTCCCTGTAAATTCCTTTCTGCAACAAATAAACTGACTATACACACATACCTCACAACCTGAAGTACACAGGCATCAAATCAATCACATTTCTGGAAATAGATCACAGAGAAGTTTACTATTATCAGACAGAAGCAGATTAGAGACCCATGAGGACAGAATTGCTCATGAGGACATCAATTGCTCATATACAAATTCAAGTGGAAGCTGACAAAAATGAAAATAAGTTTATGAGGGTCAAAATACTACCTTGAGTCTAAATTCATGGACAGGGGATCGATTCTGATGCAGAGAGGCCCTGCAGGGAAGGATAGGATTGCCTCATTTGGGTAAGATTTTAAATCTTTTTAAAAAATTTTTTTTGTTTACAACTTTTTTTTAGGCATCATTGCCCTCAGGTGGTGGGAATAGGAGGCCCAGCCTTTGCTCCTGGGAGTTGGAATTGAACCTCCAACCCAGTGGGCTGCAGTTCCGCGCACAACCACTACGTCACCAGGGCTGAGGCCAAGATTTTAAATCTTTACAGGAGTCGACAGCCTCATCTTCCTCATGAAGAGTACCTGGCTAGTTTAGATCACTGACCTCATGGATAGCTGCCTGCTATTCCATCAAGGCTGCTCACCTGAAATATTATACTCCATCGGACTTCAGACAACAGCTCAAGAAGAGAATTGACACACTTAATACTAAAGACCAAAACAGGGTGAATTTGGGAATGATGTCAAAGGTATCATACACAACAAGACAGGATATTTTAAACACCAAAATAGGTAACAAAAGAGACTCTGAGGTTTGCTATGATATGACCATAAGCTAAAGTGAACAAAAGAAATTATGACATAAAAGAGCTGGAGATTTTTAAAAAATGTGCTTTAAGATGTTAAAGCAAAATATCATAATGATGTCTGGAAAATATTGAACTACAAAACCAAATATGAAGAACATAGGCAAGAAATCTCAGGCTAAAAGAACTGAAGAAAAATGTCAAACCTCAAGTTACAAGATTGAATGAGTCTCTGGACAAAATAAGAGGACCCCCTTGTGCTGTAGTGGGTTACTCTTTGAGTTGTTACTCACAAGGTAAGCTGTTCAAAACTACAGTCTTAGAAAATGGCATGAGCAGCTTGACACTGCCCTTTAGATTCACTAAGAGTACATTTACCTCGATGATTGTGAGATATGTAAAAAATTTATTGAATAGCACAGGAAGCATCATAGGAAGATGAAATACATACATGAAGTCATGGTTACAAAAAATATTCAGGCTATGAGCACAGATTTCAGAAATTAGTACATGATGAAAGATAGATGGCATTGTCAAATGCAGCCCAAAGTGCACTGAAAGCATTGGTAAAATGTAAGGATCCAAGGATTAGCAAAATGCTAGTTAAGATGTTCAAGCAAACAGAAGTAAAACTAGAAATGTGCATCTAGGCTAAGGCAATCGAAAGGTGACTAGCTGGCCAGATGACATGTGTGCTCATTGGAAAGAAAGGCGTCCTAAAAGAATGCAGAAACTATTGAACCAATTTCACACATAAGTAAAAATTTGCTAAAGATCATTTGAAAATGTTTGAACAAATATCACAAAGAATGCTCAGAAACTGAAGCAGAGTCCAATGATCAAGTGGAACAAGAGATATTATTGCTGACATCAGGTGGAATTTAGTGAAAATCAGAGTATATCAGGAAGATGTCAGCCTGTCATTTGCTGACTATACAAAGACGTTTGACTGCATGAGTCATAAAACAGTTATGGATATTATGCCATTGAATGTTACTGCAAAGAATGAGAATTCCAGAATACTTAATTGTCCTCACACTGAAGTGGTGATCAAAAGTCAATTGCTCCAATAGAATAAAGTGGTTCATTGTGTTTTAAAAGAAGAAAAGTTTTGTTTAAGATATGCATCACTTCACTGTACTTATTCAATGTGTATGTGTGATGAATAAATAGCTGACCCCCAAATTTGAATACACATGAAAAATATGGCATTAGGTTTGGAGAAAGACTCATTAGTAACTTGTGATATGCATATGACACAACATTACTTGGTGGAAATGAAAACACTTTAAAACACTTACTGAGGAACATCAAAGATTACCACCTTTAGTATGGGTTATGCCTAAACATAGAGAAAGAAAAATACTCATATCTGCACCAGTAAGTGACATCATTTAAAAAATGGAGAAAAGAACAAAACTGTCAAGGATTTCATTGTACCTGAAACTACACTTAAGGTTCATGGAAGCCACAGTCAATGAAGGAAAAAAACAAACAAAACTATTGCATTGGATTTATCTGCTACAAATTACTTTTCTAAAATTTGGAAAAGCAAAAGTGTCACTTTGAAGACTAACACGTTTGTGAATCAAGCCATGGCACTTTTGATCCCTTCCTATGCTTGTGGAAGCTGGCGGTGAATAAAGAAGACTATATAAGTGCTGATAAATTTGAATTACAGTGTTTCCAAAAATAATTGAATGCACTGTGAACTTCCACAAGAAGAAAGAGTATGGCCAGAATCCTCATTAGTAGAAAAGTTGGTAAGACTTTGCCTCACGCAAATGAGGACACGTTCTCATTTGCTGATGTCAGACGAATCTTATATAAAATCATATTTTGTTTTCTTATATTTTATTAAATATGCAAAGGCATTTGCTCATGAGGATCATATAAAACTATGGATAACTTTGAGAAGCATGGCAATTCTAGAACACTTCATTGTGTGCATAAGAAACCTGTACATGGACCAAGAAGCAGTCATTCAAATAGGAATCTTCAAGCAGTTTGGTTTAAAGTCAAGAAAGATGTGCATCAGAGTTATATTTTCACCTTACTCATTTAATCTGTGTTCTGGGAAAATAACCTATGAAGTTGGACTATGCACAGAAGATTATTGCAGTCGAATTGATGAAACCATCTGTGATGTGCTGATGATAGGATCTTACTTGCTGAAAACAAGGGTGACTCTAATAGAAAGATCAATTACAACAGTCTTCTACATGTTCTGTAGCTCCATGTTTAAAAATGATCATAACTGGTTGAATAGGTAGCAACATGATACATAAAAGAAAGATCATACTTCCCCATGATTTCATTTTGTTTGCATCCACAATCAATGATCATAGATGCAGCAGTAAAGGAAGTATTGCATTGGGAAAATATACTATGGAAAACCTCTGTAAAGTGCTGACAAACAACGATGTCACTTTTAGATCTAAGGTAGGCATGGTCTTTTCAATAACCTTATATGGATGTAAAATTTGAACATTGAATAAGGAAGACCAAAGAGAAATAGATGTATTTGAATTAAGGTGATGGCAAAGAATATTAAAGTGCAGCATGCACTATATCTCAGAAGAAGTATAATGAACCAAAATACTTCTTAGAAGTCAGGAGGGTGAGACTTCTCATATACTTGGGACATGTTATCAAGAAAAACCAGTCTCAAAAGTGATGAAGAAAGTTGATGGTGCCTGCTATCAAAAGATATAGCACCTGAGGTCTTAAGGCTTGAAGCTGAACAAACAGGCATCTGGCTGAGAAGCTACAAAGCCTACATGGAGGAAGCACATCAGCCTGTGTTATCATGAAGTATTGATGGGATCAGACATCAGGCATCAAAGACCCAAAACAGAAAAATCATATCAATGCGAATGAGGGTGGATGCAGAGTGGAGACCCATAGCCCATCTGTAGATAAGTGGACATCCCCTCACAGTAGAGTCGCAAGGAAGGGACCCTCCAGTCAGGGGGGAACCATAGCACCAATGAAACATACAACTTTCCTCTAGCTCTTTAATGCTTCCTCCCCCACCATCCATTATCCTGATTCCTTACAAATCCGGCTAGACCAGAGCATGTACATGGGTACAGACAAGTGCTGGGAACACAGGGAATCTAACACAGACAAACCCCACAATAGCAATACCAGGAGGGGAAGGGGGATATGGGAGAAAGGGGGGTAACTGATTATAATGATCTACATATAACCCTCTCCCTGAGGACAGACAATAGAAAAGTGTGTGAAGTGAGACATCGGTCAGTGTAATATATGAAAAATAATAACGTATAAATTATCAAGGGCTCATAATGGAGGAAAAATAGGAGAGGGAGAAGGAAAATAAATGAAGAGTGACATCAAAAGGTTCAAGTAGAAGGAAAATGGTTTGAAAATGACGATGGCAACAAATGTACAACTGTGCTTGACACATGGGTGCATGTATGTATTGTGATAAGAGCTGTGTGAGTCTCCAAAAATGGTCTTTAAAAATTAAAAAAAGAGAAAAAAGTCTCTGTAAAGGAACATCATCTTTTATTAAGTAGAACAGAAACAAAAAAGAGGAATACTCTCAGTAAAATAGGTTGAAACAATGCCTACAAAGATGAGTTTAAACATAACCATTATGAGGCTAGCATAAGAAGGGTGTTTCATTCTGTTATACATCAGGCCACTGTGAGTTGAAACTGACTGGATGGCTCCTGAGAAACAGCAATCTCGTGCTCTGTTAGAGTGTCTGTTAAGAGGACAATGACTACCTGCTTAAGTGCTGGTCCACAAACTCTCCTGTAAGAAGCAGAATTAATACTTCTTACAAGAGGGAATTATCATATCAAGGTAATGGTTTTAGAATATATAACTTGTGCTATTGAATGTCAGATATGTGTGCCCTAAAAAAACTCTTTATCTTTTCATCCAAGACTTTGGAGTCATAAATGTTCATCTATTGTACAAGATATTCTTTTTCAGCTAGAAGTTCAATTTTCTTTTGATAGTTTGATAAGGCATTTTAATATATGTCTTACATAGATCTCTCAAAGGAATTGTCATTATACTTAAAAAAAACTGAATACTGGTATAAAGTTGTAAGAATACAGAAATATTTATAGTTTTGTACTTTTTGAAGTAGTTCCTTAGTCTACAGTTTTCCAACACCCCTGCTTATGCACATTGAAATAAAAACATCACAGTGATTATTAATTATAAAATATTAAGGTTTATAGCTGAATCTAAGAAATAGTTCCCAATTGAGTGAATTTTTCATAAAAAATGGTATCTTGCATTTTTTTGGTGATAGTATGCTTCCAATATGCAGTAGAATCTGTATAATTTGCTGGATGGCCTCTCCCCTTAAATTGTCTAACTCAACTCCTTCTAATCAATCAATCCTGGTCCACCTGACCCCAAAGTAAAGCGCATTCTGCCAAGCGTTATGTTTTACTGCCTGTGCTATTAAGTGACAGCTAAGCAAAAACAATCTCCAAGGAGGATTCCACATAGGATGATGATATATTTAAGCCATTGTTTATTAACTCTTATTTAGCTTCCCTTTAGCAGGCTGTTCAGAGAACGACCCCGGTGACGATTACATTATAGATTTGATCATCACCTAGTAGGGCGCCAGGTTGTCCAAGCTCTGCGCGGATTAGTAGGCTTAATGCTGTGCCCACTATGCCGGCTCAAGCACCAAATAGTAGGTATAGGCATACCTGGAGAAGGCATACAGGTTCCATGGACTATTTGACAAGAGAAAAAGACTTTATCTCTGTTTTCATGTGGCTCTTTTCCATTGCAGAAATGCTTTCCTAGGGGAAATACTCAGTTTTTATTATAAACAACTAAAAAAAAACCAATACTCAAAGAGTGTATGGTGTTGGACAAGGAAAAGCGAGCCATTCCCCCTCACTGTATCTAGTGAATTGTGTATCTTTATCGGAAACTGCAAACTTGCTGCTGTTGAGTTTATTCCAACTCATAAAGACCCTACAGGGCAGAGTAGAAGTGTCTTGTAGGTTTCTGAGACTTTAACTCTCTGTGGAAGTACAATTTCTCTGGTATGCCACTGGCTGAACTGTACAGGTGAGTTCAATCCTTTGTCCCCAAACAGTGGAGTCATCTTTCTTACAAGCATTCAGCTATACTTCTTCCAGATACCAAGAATTATTCTATATACTTGCTGAATCATTATTTATTGAGCAAATGCTGTGTGCCGTGTCATTTAGCATGTAATGAAAAGAAAGGAAAGGGACAAAGTCTATTTTATGCTGTTTTCATGAAGCTTATTGTAAAGTAATGGAGTCCTGTAATCGTCACCTAATCTGGTGTCAATTGGAGGATTAAGAGTGTAGGGAGTGGAGTCTAGCTTGTCAATCTGGAGATAGCCAATGAGACCTCTGTGTGAGGATGGCTTTCTCCTGAGAATTCTGGGAAATGTGGCTATATTTCCCCCTTGGAAAGTCTCACTATTCAGTCCCTTGGAGACTCTACTTAGAAGACACAAGGTTGACTTTCTCTGAGACATCCACATGGGCTTACCCTGATGGAACCAGACCTCTACAGTCAGAGAAGCCATGTAGAGATTCCTGCCAGTGCTAAGATGCTTCTACCACCACTCGATAAACAAGACTCTGCACCCACTGGTCTGTGATTGTCCTGGTGCCATTGCATGTGCTTCATGAATCTGAAGAGTACCTTATAGATTGTTATCAGACATAGGGCCTAATATGATTGTTATGATCTTAAACTGGACTGGGCTGGGATGTTTCCTCAAGGTCCAATTGCTCTTATATATAAACATCTCCCTTACGCACATATGCATGTTTAAAAATTTTGTTTCTCTAGTCTGCCCAGACTAACACAAGTCCACTAGCAACCAAATAATTCATGAATTAACATTCACGTACAACTTGGGATGTAGAACTCTGAAGGAAATGACTGGTGTGGTAGCACGTGACGCCTGACCAAGACCGACTTAGACTAAGGAAGTGAAGCATAGCACATATGAGGAACATGAAGTGTGAGACAAAAGACATGGACTATGTGCATGAGCCCTACAGAATTATTTGAGGACACTGGTCACTCACCCCACATCCCTGCCTAGGTCTAACAAAACCCACCAAACTCACGATGCCAACTCATGGCCACCCTGTAGGACAAGGCAGACCTGCCCCGAGAGTTTCCAAGATTGCAGTTCTCTCGGAGAACTATAGTAGAAAGGCCCATATTCCTCCCAAGGAACTAGTGGTGGCTTCAAACTGCTGACCATGAAAGTAGCAGCCAAGCCTATAAATATGGCATCATCGGAGCTCCTAATGTGATAGCAATCTCTTGAGTACTAGGTTGATTCAGACAGTAGACCTCTCTACCTTAGATTTAGTGCTCCATGCATTTCTGGAGGATACTTGGGGGATGCGTATAGTTAAGATACTCAGCTAATAAAAGATTACGGTGTCCAGTCTACCCAGAGACACTTGAAAAAAAAGGGTTCTACTTTTGAAAACTCCACCACCGAAAACCCTGTAGACTAGAGTACAATTCTACTCTGACACATGTGAGTGCTCCAAGAATCAAAATCAGCTTGATGATCTCTGGTTCTGGTTTAGATTTCTGGACTTTGGGGCCCATATAGGAGGTATTTGTTCACCAGATTTACAAAGCCATTGAGACTTCAAGGGGGAGAAATGAGAAAACAATAATATGGTAAAAAAAATAACACCCTTGCTGGGGTTCTATTAGTTTCTGGTCAGGTCCTGGGCTGAGAATTGTGTGGATTATTCTAATTGTGTGAATCTGCCAAACAAATCTATAATATAGTCAAATGCAAACTCATTCCTATTGCCAGTTCTGACTCATAAAACTCACTATCGCAGAGTAAATGCTGACTCAAAGGACTTACAGGCAGGATAGAATCGATCCCTGTGGGCTTCCCCACAGGGGAAACATAAAGACTGTCTTTATGGGAGTGGAAAACTCCCTCTTTCTCCTAGAGAACTGTTGGTGGTTTTGAACTTCTGGCTTTATGATTGGCAGCCCAACTTGTAGCCATTATGCCCTCTGAGTTCTTAGAGACCTTGTAAAACAGAGTAGAACTCCCCATTTAGGTTTCGGAGACTGTATCTTTATAGGCGTATATAACCTCATCTTTCCTCTGTGGAATTCCTGGTAGGTTCGAACAATTGGCCTTGAGGTTAGCAATCCAACAGGTAATCAAGTAAGAACCCTTAACTTATAGCATAGGAATTCTCAAACTAATGGTAGCCTAGATCAGCAGTCCTCAACATGTGGGTCACGATTCCTTGGGGGGTGGTACACTGGTCTAGATAGAGCATGCTAAAACTTTAGCTAGGAGAAGCATATCTGAAAATTTACATTGTAACTATAGAGACTTTAAAGTGAATGAGGAGCTACTTCAAAAAATATGCACAGTGGTTGACTATTGGTGTGAGTTATGCATCTGAGTCCATTACTAACATCCACCCATAGACCTTTCTCTTTTTACAGAGAGGGGCAGGTTCTGTCCTACTCAAGATGAATGCACAGCTTGCACATTAGGAATAAGCATAATGTTAAGCATTCGTACAGAACAAGTTGTCTCCAAATATTTTCCATTCAATGCTGATGTTGCCTTCAGGACCTTCCTCTCCTGGGCAGCATGATTTTCCACCTACCCATCATTAATTAGTCAGGATTCTGGACTCAAAGATAGAAAACCAACATGACCTGGCAAGGGGGAAAATGAAATCAACAGACTCTCATAGCTGAAATGCTCAGGGGCAGTCAAGTTCCAGCTCACCCTGTTCCCTGTTCTGTATAGGCTCATCCTGTACACACCCCATCCTCTGTGCTCCCTGTGAATCATACTTCTCTCAATGCCTCCATACATACATACTTTAACCTGACTGCTCACCACCCAATAGGCTGCTTTCTGTGTCTGAAGGACTCTCTAAGCCTTTCCATTTACTTTGATTGGATGGACTTATACAAGCCCCCTCTTTATTAAAATTAATTTATCGAGCACTTGGAGTGGTGACTAGTCTCTAAAGATTATCTCCACAAGCCACAGTTTCTGATAGTTGCCACCTCCTATAGTCCTCTCACACACTTGGTGGAGCTGGCCCAGTGGTTCACTTCAACCAATTGGAGGTAGCAATATTGAGTTTATTCCAAAGCCCTCCCTAAACTTCCCAAGGGCATGGCAGCTCATATGCTTGCACATTTGGTGGGGTAGTGGGCTTATATATTGGGCTTCTAATCTCAAGAGCAAAAGTTGAAACTTAACATGTGAGAAAGATGAGACAGTTTCCCTAAAGATTTATCAATCAGAAACTGTATATAAAGTTGCTATGAATCAGAACTCAGGCCAAATAGAATTGCCTTTGTGGGTATAAGTGTATCAGGTCACCGTGAGTCAGAATCAGCTCGATGGCGATGGGTTCTCTTTTATCTTTTTTTGTCTATCATGTCCACCACAGATGTGTATTATAATGCTAGAAAGTCTGTCACTAATGTTTCAAATACTATTAGGATTGTACATAGAAAACAAGTTTCATCCCAACTTCCATCCTAAGATGTAGCAGATATGAAGGTCTGGTGATCTAGTTTTGAAAATTAGTCAATAAAAAACATTGTACATCACATGAGAGAACATTTTCTGATTCACTTACATGGGACACATCTTTAGGGGGAATTTATTTTTGGAAGAGGACAAAATGTTTGATGAGGTAGAAGAAAAGGAAGGTACAAGAAGCCCTCATGAGATAGATTGGCAAAATAGACACAGCAGTGAATTTCAACATACCAGAGGCCATGAGGTCCTGGAGGACCAGTCAATGATTCATTCTTTTGGGGGCCCTGTCTGTTATGAAGCATAAAGATTCCATTATCTTTCCATTTCATTTTCTACCAGACTTTTGAAGCTAAGCAGAAAGAGAATTTTCTCTTTTACAAGTTTTTCAACATTTTACTTAGTTTATTAATTTTTATCATTTTATTGGGGACTCATACAACTCTTATCATAGTCCATATATATATATATATATTTATTGTATGCCAAGCATTTCCTGCCATCACCATTCTCAAAATAATTTCTTTCTACTTAAGCCCTTTGGTATTATTGCCTCTTCATTTTTCCCCTTCCACCCTACTCCCATCTCCCTCATGAACCCTTAATAATTTATAAATTAATATTATTGTTTTGTCATATCATACACTGTCTGATGTCTCACTTCACCCATTGCCCTACTGTCTTTACCCCAGGGAGGTGGTCATGTGTAGATTCTTATCATTGGTTCCCCCTTTCTACTTCACCTTCCCTCCACTCTCCTGGTATCGCCACTCTCACCATTGGTTCTGAAGGGCTCATCTGTCCTGGATTTCCAGTTCCTATCTGTGCCAGTGTACATGCTCTGGTTTAACTGGATTTGTAAGGTAGAAGTGGGATCGTGATAGTGGGGGGTGGGGGGCAGAGAAAGCATTTACAATCTAGAGGAAAGCTACATGTTTCATCCTTGTTACACTGTACCCTGACTGGCTTGTCTCCTCCCCATGACCCTTCTGTAATGAGATATCAATTTACCTACAAATGGAAATTGGGTCCCCAATCTGTACTTCCCTCATTTATAATGATAAAAATTTTAATTCTTTGATTCCTGATACCTGATCCCTTTGACACGTCGTGGTCACACAGACTGATGTACTTCTTCCATGTGGGCTTTGTTGCTTCTGAGCTAGATGGCTGCTTGCTTATTTTCAAGCCCTTAAGATCACAGATGTTATGTCTTTTTATAGCCAAGCAACATCAGTTTACTTCAACCCTTTTGCTTATGTTTACTTTTGTCTTCAGCAATTGTGTTGGGAAGGTGAGCATCATGGAATACCAATTTAGTTGAACAAAGAGTTA
The DNA here is from genome assembly GCA_004026705.1 of Nesogale talazaci. Lineage (NCBI taxonomy): Eukaryota > Metazoa > Chordata > Mammalia > Afrosoricida > Tenrecidae > Nesogale > Nesogale talazaci. The sequence continues at coordinate 38,335 of PVJH01012606.1, read as the reverse complement.
ATGCATTGAGGAAGTGCTTGAGTGGAGGCTCAATGTCAATCTGCTGCCTTGATACTAGGTCTATAAGTATATGCATGTAGATCTATTTCCCCATGATCATATATAAATATATTTACCTATGTACACACCTGTATTTAGACCTCTCTATAAATGACCTTTGCCTCTTATTTCTTTGATTTATTTCCTTTTACTTCCCTCTAGTTCCACTATCATGTTCATCCTTCTTTTGAGTATCAGTAATTTCTCTCAGTTACATTACTCTTGATCAAACCCTGTCAGGCCTGTCACACACACACACACCTTGCCTCAGACTTTGGATCACATGTTCCTTTGTTCCTGGGTGAGTCATCACCACATTCTTTCCCACACCCCCCCCACCTTCTATGGCCCCTGGAACCATCATTCCCATTCTTTTCTCCTCCAGACTTATCATACAGCCTATCTTATCTAGATAGACTTGCACAGATAATAATATGTAAAAAAACAATGCAAGATATCACAAGATGAAGGGACAAAAGAAAATAAAACAATGATGACAACACCAAAACAGAAATGAATGTCCAAGAAACCCATATAAATAAGTAAAAACAATAAAAATAAGAGACATGAGAAAGTGGTGCGTTTGATATTTAGAGGAACACAGGCCATAGTCCTGGAATATAGTAATCTGGTGCAAATAATAGTTGGTTTGAGTTGTGAAGATCAAATCCCTCTGTGCCTTAGATTAATAAACCCTTGTTGGGTCAAAGGTGCTTCACTTCAGTGGACTCTTAGTTGATCATACCTTTGACTCCGACTATAGTTTCTCCTATATTTATATATACTAAATATACTTTTATTGAGGTGTTTCTAATAATATCCTTAAGAAAAAATTATCAGTCAAAAGTATTTAGCAGAAAATCTTGGACTATTTGTTAGCTAAGGCCAATTTGTGTGGATCTTAAGTGCAGGTTTAGGTTCAGCTATGTAATCCTCAAGCTATGTGGTATAGTCCAATTTGATGGGATTTACATTTTATAATTAAGAAACTTTTGGATGGTATCAGTATGAAAAATCTCAGGTTATTTAATGAAAAATAGTGCAAGTTCCCTGATTCTTTGTACCTCAATTTCCTTACTTGAGAAATGAAGACTATATTTAGTGTTTCTATTATGCACTTTTTGTAAATAAAGAATGAGTTTGGCATTTATTCATTCTTTTATCCACTCACCTCAAATTCTTCAAGTATTTTTTAATACGGGAATTGCTCTGATCACAATAACCCTATCTTAGAGGGGTGGTCCTGGTAGTGCTGCTAGGTGGGTATAGGAGAGGACAGGGGAAAAGATTACTTAACAAATAAACAAGAGTCTCAGTTTGAGATTTCTTCAGGAGACATCAATAGATCAGAGAAATTGATTGAAGAGAACTGGGAGAAGGGATTGATTAAAAATTGCAAAGGATTACGCTAAACCAACAAGAAATGGTATGACATCCCAGGACTAACAATAGCAAAGAATTGGCACAATTCTAGGTCTCATGGATAGAACAAGGGGGCAGCTACCAGGCAGAGTGCTGAGAGAAACCTATACTTACGGAAGCAAGTTTGCCTCTGAGCTCTGATCCTCGGGGAAGAAACAGGACCATAGCCAAAGGGAACTAAGATAGGAAAGGAGAGGGGAATAAAAAAAACACTTCTATCAGTATCTACAATGAGCTTCCCCATGTTTTTCCTCTTTCTAAACATATAAGACTCCCTAATGGAGCCATCTGCCCCACCCCATCCCATTTCGATTTGTTTATGGTTTGTTCTGTTTGTTTTTTATCTTATTTGGGGTACCTTTTCTTTTAAACATTAGAAGTGTATATAAACTTAAATAGACGCTATGTTGAGGTTATACCCAGAATTCACAGTCCATTTCAAGTTCCGTCTAATATATGGAAATCCCTCTGACTATATCATTTAGATAACTGGAATTTTTTAAGTTCATAAATTATAAATGTTTGCCATATTCTTCATTTATTCTTCAAGGGTTAAGGAGTTCTATCTATGGGTTGAGGACCAGGAATAACCTTTGTGAGTCAGCTCTTGGCAGAGTAAACAGCAAAACTATGAAATCCAGCAACAGCATACTAGCATAGCAATATTATATGTTAGTTATGTTATATACTGTGTTATACTACATTAAAATATGCTGCATTATATATTTTGGAAGCAGTTGAAAGTATTCATGAAAATGGAAAAATAATTTGAGGGGTGTGGAGGAGACAGGCTGGGATAGCCATTGAGTTGATGAGTGTTATTGAGGATAAAACGATAGAGAAAATTCTTAAAATATTTTGCTGATGTTAAAGAACATGAAAAGGGACAAACACAAGCAAAAATGTCTCATTTCCATGGAATTTATTCAGAGTCATTCAGACCCTGTCATACAAAGCAAAACTGCCCCTGAGGTTTCTAAATCTCTAACTCCATGGGAGTAGAGGCATGTATCTTTCTCTCAGTTATGGATGTACCATACTCTCCCTTGTCTTTAAACTGAAAATGGTGAGTAAAGGTTGAGTTATTTATTTTTATCTTTCTTAAATTTAAATGTCTCTCTAAATAAAATGTTTTGTAATTGAGTTAATCATGTAGAGTCCTGCTTTTGAAATCACTGGGTCATCAAGGTGACTTTCAGGGGAAAGGTGACTGTGAAACCAAAATATGAAAGAGGGGAAAAAGTAGTCATCCAATGAGCCCCTTATAGAAGAACATGCTAGGTGGAGCTGACAGCTTGCATAAAGCCACCAAAGTCTAGTCATTTTCTCTTAGAAATTCCACCAGTCTTTGAACTTAGAAAAGAGTCAGAGTGTGATAGGATTTCTTCCGGCAGAAGGAAGAGCATATGTAGAGGCAGGAAGAATATGTTGTGTCATCAAAGAAAACACACGATCCCTTGCTTATAAATTATGTTCAAAGAAGTAGGCATATGGGTAGCATGATTAACTCCTTCTTCAAGTAAATCCGCTGACGTGTGTGGCAAAAGAGGAACTCTGGCAGATGGGATTGGAAGTTGAATGGGGCCTGTGCACCATAAGATCTTGATTGTGAGACCAGGGACTGTTAAATTTATCATAAGGCAGTAGGATTTCTTGAAGAATTAAGTCTCCTAGTGATCTGATCAATATTGTCCTAAAATAATAACATAAATAGACACATTTTGGAGGAGAGAAGATGGGCAGAAAAAACAACCAGGAGGCTACTGAAGTTTTATACTTCAGGGGATTTAAATGCTATTGAGATAAAATCAACTCACATAGTAGGCATTTGGCAAATATCCTAAGATGGAACCTTTATGCTTATAACTGCAACCTTCTAAAATTGCACATGTTCTAAGATTATTTGATGACCTGCAAAGTAGCATTAAATGTTACATAATTTGAGAGCTATAAGATTGTAACTTCTTAATGGCAGATATAGAGTAAGTATCCTGTCATTTTTTTCCCTTTGTTTGCTACTATTTAAGGATGTCACTGTGTAATCTTATTGCACAGGGCTCTCTGTTCGCCCTAAGGCTTGGCTTCTTGTTGAAGGGTCTTTGTGCTGTTTAATCCACATAAATAGAAAAGCAGCGTGACTCTGGCACTGCTAACATTGCCAGTTGACATACATAAACTGCCAGAGATAATGTTTATTTACCGCGTGCTAAGGTTAAGTTATGTTTAAAATACAGCAAAAATTTCACATACTGGAAAGCTTATGGACAAAGTTAATCTATCACTTAGTCTCTTTAATGTTTAATTATTTGAGAACATTGAGTGTTTTCTGAGAAAAGGGAAGAGAGATAAAAAAGCAAAGAAATAGAAGAAAATTTTATTTATTTGAAGAGGGAAGGAAATATGAGCAAAAATTACTTTTATAGAAATCTCTTTCAGGTTTATTTTTCTCATTATTAACTGTGTTTAGGTTCATTACATACAGCTATCTTCCTGCCTGCCGTAGGAAGATGGTACATTTGTAACATAGCAACTTGTTTTTACAAATAGACAGGACTTCCATTATAGGAAGAGAGCAAACAAGCCCTTATTGAAGTTCACCTGTTTCTCATTTTGGTTTTTGTTTTCACAGTCTTTCCGATGAGAATGACTGAACAATTGAATGTTTTGCAAAGAGTAACCTGAATGATTACCGAACCAAAAACGTTCTTATTTTCTGCTGATTCTAACTCACGGCAATTCTACAGAGCCGAGTGGAACAGCCATGTGCACTCTCTGAGGCTGTAATCCTTATGGAACAGGCTGCCTCGCTTTTCTCTGAAGAAGCAACTTGTGGGTTCAAGTCCCAGCCATGGTGTCACCAATGCAATCTCAAGCTGAAATACTTTAAGTGAATATTTCAGGAGAAGACATTATTTCTAATATTTATTGAAGGGTCATACATAGAAGAAAACGCAGATGTCCTTCGTTTTAAAAATGAATTACTTCCTCAGCAAAATATTTTATTTTGTATAAATTCCGACCCATGGTTATGATTTACCTTATTACCAAATGACATCCGCCCATTGGATATGCTCATATTACTTCCAAAGGGCTTCAACTGAGGACAATCATTTAGTAAGTATTCTGCTTTTATGCAAACTAGATTCCTTCCAAGGAAGATTTGAAATACACACATATTTTAGGTTTAAAGTGTTAAAAATCAAGGATGTTACTGTGAGGACTATGGGGTGCTTCATCTAAGCAATGATACTTGTAGTCGTCCCATATGCATGTGGAATGTGGACATTGAACAAGGAAGAGCAGATGCATTTCTCTTGCGATGCTGGAGAAGAATATTTAAGGTGCTATGACCTGCCAAAAAGACAAACAAATCTGTCTTTGAAAAAGTAGAACCAGAAAGCTCCTTAAAAATGAGGTGGTCTGGACTTCCTCTCACACTCTTGAAGATATTGCCAGGAGAAACCAATCCTTGGAGAAAGACATACTTGATCAAGTATAGGCCAGTGAGAAACATGGAGTTCCTCGCAGGATGCGCTGACTGTGGCTGCAATTATGGACTCAAGCATATGAACAATTGTAAGGATGGCTTAGGACTGGGTATCGCTTCAGTCTGTTGTACACAGGATCTTTATGAGTTAGACATGCTGCAAAGGCACCACACAGCAAGAACCAATTCAAGACTTTTATTTTTCCCTTAGCCTCTTGTGAATGTACTGCAATGCACCCTTTACTCTTTATCCAGGCCTCTTCCAAAACATTTAAATAGATTGTTGGATAGAATCACCTGAGACCCACAGTGGATTGTTCACAAAGTCTATCTTTGCTATCTGTGCCAGAAAGTAATTTTCTTTCTTTTTTTTTCACTTATGAAATATTTTTGTTTACTTGTTTTATTTTCAAAGAGAAGTGAATGAGATTATGGGCTCACACTGCATCCTAGCTCTAACTCAAGACCAATGAGTTCTTACATCATGATCCAACTCAATGCTCACCTTCATGAAATCATCACTGAATATGGGGTGATAAAACAAAGTGTGGTGAAGAAAGGAGATGGTTCCTGGCTATCTATTTGAATTGTGTCTGGGGTCTTAAAAGCTTGTATTTAAACAAGCAGCCATTTAAGTGAGGAGTCAAATAAGTACCAACAGAAGAAGCACAGCAGCTGTGTGATCCAAAGACAACAATTACAAAAGCTGACCATGGTGAAGAGAAAAATATCTAAACTAAAATTATGAGATTAGTTTCTGTGATAGTACCATGCCATGGATTTTGTCCATTTTGTGCTTAAAATTATGAAATGAAGCATCTGCATTTGAAGGAGAAAACTTTTGATAAAGCTTCCATATTTTTACCTATAGTCAGTGACTACAGTTTATATAAATGGTGCCTTATCTATTAATTCTTTTGTGTTTTTTTTTGTCTTTGTTTCTGTTGCTTTTAAATCATTTTATTAGGCTATTTCTGGAATTCCTTCTTTTGAGCTAAGAAAATTTCATTTTTGTTCATGTGATTCAGGGGAGACTGCATGGTTCTTCACTAATCTAAGCAAAAGTCTCTTTAGATCCCCTTTGCAAGTGCTTAGTTCAGCAATGGGCAGATAACACAATTCTGGCCAATGAAAATAAAGATTTACCTGGTAAAATGAAGTATGTAGAAGTAAATCTTTTATTTTTCTTCATATCTATCTTCCTGATTCCAAATTTGGTAAATTCACTCACAGGAGTCATCTTGAAGCTGAAGGACATAGGCCCAGAAGAACATGTCAGAGAGTAGGAGGAAATTAATGAATGCATCACTAATGTAACGATCTTTAAAATGTCCATAATAAAGTATTTTTATTACTTAAGTCTTTCCTTATTTGTGATGAGTATCCATAAATTTCTCACCTGAGTCTTCTCCTTACACATTACTTCTCCTTATCATTCCTCTTTTAGATGACTGCAATACCTTTTTGACTGATCTTCCCAACTCCAAATACTTCTTTCAACCCTCGATTCCCACTCTTGGCAGACTGCATTATTCAACACATAGCAATCAGTGTCATTTTTTAAAGTCCAAAACTTCATACATATTTCATGGTGTTATGATCCATGAATATTTCTCCAACCCACTCCCCTAATGCACCCTTGGCACACTTGTGATATTATTCAATAGAATGATATATGATTGTTCAAATGGACCACTTGTCATCACTCCTTTATGCCTGTTTTATCCCCTGCTGAAATGGCCTTCTCCATTTTACCCTTCTGGAAACCCTCATCCACGATAACTTCTGACTTCCCTCCCATTGAAGTTGCTCCTTAATCCTTTAATTATTTACCATTGTAATTATCACAATGTATTGCAATTATTTATCTATGTTATGTCTACTTTTCTATGAAGAACTGATGTTAACTTTTTCATTGCTCCTTTAGCATGTAGCATAAGGAATGGCTAGATTGTTAATGCCTTGATTAAATGGAAAAATTAATGAAAAGATCATGTATGCAACCTACTCTCAAGTGAAAAAATCGCACATTTTAATGTACTATATGAACTACCTTCCAGGATTATAACAGCAGTAGCAGCCACATGGACAGCAACAGCTAACATTTTTTTAAGCATTTTACACATACCATGTAAAGCATGACGTGAATACGGTTGCTTTGGAATGAAATATGGACTCTTCTGCCTATTGATGTAATTGATTATAAAAAGAGTTCATTTACAAAGTTAAATGAATGATACATTTTAAATAATCATGCTGTTGGTGTTATGTGTCCATAAGTTGATTGAGACTCACAGTGACACTATGTAGAGAAAAATCAAAAGCTGCACAGTTCTGGGTCAATGGTTGTTATATTTGAGTCCTAATGTATCTTCAATACCAATTTCTCTCATTGATGGTCTCCAAATCTTTCAGTGATCCTCTACTATACCAGGTCTCCCTATATTTCAATGATCCCCTATTATATTAAGAATTGTGTTCTTTTCCACAAACTGGTCCCATCTGATAACATAGCCAAAGTTCATGAAACCAAGTCTGATTAGTCTTACTCCCAAGGATCTTTCAGGCTTTTTTTCTTCTGGCAGTCCATGGTACTTGAATAGTCTTTGAAAACCGCATAACACAATTGCATCAATTTTTCCTGGTATCCCTTATTTATTGTCCAATTTTCACATATATATCAGGTGATTAAAAATACAGTGACTGGAGACAATTCGGAAAGATGGCAATCAGATAGGTAGCTCTCATCTGGAAGCCCATGGAGATCAGTAAGTGGGGAGATTTGGGGGCCTAGCCGGGGTATCAAGTCTTCCTGTCAATTCTCAAGACAGCTCTGAGCACTTCTCTGAACCAGAAGCTGACTTCAACCCAATCACCTGTACTTTCTGTGGACACCTGTGATTTAGGACCACCAGTTGCCTCTTTTGCTGTGCTCAGGGTGTCTGCTCTGCCTCAACCAGTGTCACTGGGCAGTCAGACATACAGTGGAGGGTCCCACCCTATCTTGGTGCTCCGCACAGACCCACCAGCCAGTACTCCTGGCCCCTGAAGTGCCAACCCTCTCTGGGCGCTCCTCACAGACTTGTCAGTCATATCCGTGTCCCACCACACACACACTTACAGAAGTTACCATCTTGCCTCAATGTTTTGAGTTTCCCAGATGTTAGACACAAGTCTGGCAGAAGCTTGTGCAACTGTGGCATAGGGACCCAAGCCTTTTGGGCTTGCCTACAGCATTTTCCTTTCTCAATACTCAATCCTTTCCCTCCAACCCCTGCCCCTACGCTGTTAGCAGTGGGTCTGCACACTAACAGAAGTAGTGGTAGCCGGCCCACCCTCCCACCTGCCTACCTGTGGGAATTGCCCTTAGCCTGGAACAGATTACCCAGTCCCCAACCCATTTCAGAATTGTGCTCCCCAACACTCTGGTCAAAATTTTTCATCAGACCACAGCATGCACTTTCAAATACTCCGTAAGGAGACTGAGGGTGTCTGGAGCACAAAGCATAGGCCAAGGTGAGAGGGAACTCTCAGCAAGACAAAGGTGAAACACAACCTCTCAAGGTAGTTGGATATAGGCAGCCTACAGAAACATCAACACCAACCTCCCAAAGAGAGAGCCTAAGGCTCTAAGACACTTAAGAGAACAGCACCTCATTCCAATACATTGGCTAAAATCTAACTAGCTGCTTCCGAAGCCTCAACAAGAAAAGAGAAACAAAATCCAAGACCAGAGGACCACCCAGAGCTAATGGCAGTCATAGAAAAGGCAGATGTTGACCTCCCCATGAAAGAAATCTTCAAAATGCTTCTTAGAGTCTTACAGGATATGAGGAAAGCATTACAGAAGAAAGGATGAATTGCTAGAGCAAATAAAGGCCATGCACCAAAGGGAGATACAAAAGCTGAGGTGGGGGGGGGGGAAACAAAAACTAATAGCAAATTCAAAGACTTCTCCCAGTGAGTGGAGGAGGCAGACAATTGCACTAGTGACCTTGAGGACTTGCAAGCATAAATTAATAAATGTGAGATAAAATCTAACAAGTCCATCAGAGAAGCTGAAGGAAATCTCTGAGCTATGTCTGATACTATGAGAAGGAACAACCAAAGAATAATTGGATTAACAGAGGAATACACATCAAGGAAATCAATGTCCAAAATAGTGATGGGATTCTTGGAGGAAAACTTCCCTAGCTTAATGAATGAAAGCCAGGAAGCCATACAGGAGCCCAAAAAAATGACTGCTGTACTGAATCCCAAGAAGAAGTCATCAAGACATATATTTGTTAAAATATCCAATTATGAGGAAAAGGCAAAACTAGACAAAACGCAAATCAGCTAGGAAAAATAGGCAATCACATATAAAGGAAAGCAAGAATATGCTCAGACACTGGAGAAGAGGAGCGAGTAGAACAACATATTCCAAAAATTGCAGGATAAGAACACAAGTCTGAGAATACTCTACACAACCAAATTGACCATCAAAGTTGACGGAGAAGTGAGAGTCTTCCCGGCAAGTAAAATCTCAAGAAAAAAAAAATACTTTAAACGAAACCCAGCACTACAAAAGATCCTTGCCAATCAGATATGAGCCAAAGAACAACACTCACCAAGCACATATAAAAGACCATCCCACAGAACAACTCCACCCAGAGATCAGCAAAGGGAAAAGAGCCCTCACAATAACACTGACTCAAAGATGGAAAGAAGTCAAGAACCTATCACACATATGCACGACCGACAGAAAAGAAATGGGGGTAGGAAAACATCCAAAACAAGACCAACAGAATGACATCACAGACTCCACAGGTAGATGTACTTAATAGCAATGGAATGAACTCAGGCCTTAAGAGACAGAGACTAACAAGTTGACTTAGAAAACCCAATACCTCAGTCTGCTGCCTACAGGAGACACCTCTTAAGATTAAAGACAAAAGAAGGCTGAGAATCAAAGGCTGGAGGAAAACATGCCAAGCAAAGAACAATTCAAAAAAAAAAAAAGCAGAAGTTACAATGCTAATATCAGATAAAAAGGATTTCAATGTGCAAATCATAAAAAGAGATAAGGATGGACATGAGATAATATTCAAAATAACCATAGGCCAAAAACCACTGAGCATTCTAAACATCTACTCACCAAACAAACATTCAGTGGAATATATCATTCAAATGCTCCAAAAAATGAAAAACTATATTACAACCTCAACAATTTTGGTAGGTGACTTCAATACACATCTCTCCAATAAAGATAGATCACTGGGAAAGACACTCAACAAGGGGCTAAAGATTTAAGCACTATAATTCGATGATTTGACCTGATAGATATATACAGAGCTCTCCACCTGTGTTAGTCTGGGCAAACTAGAGAAACAAATACATGGACTCGCATATGGATATAGGGAAAAGGTTTATATACAAGAGGAATGGGACATTAAGAAAACATTCCAGCCCACTCTAGTTCAAAGTCATATGTCTAATATTAACCCATATGCCCGATATCAGTCTATAAAGTCTCCTTCCAATTCACGAAGTCACAGGCCAGTGAGTGCAGAATCCCGGCACCAGCAGGGGTCTCTCCATGGCTCCTCACTTCCAGGGCTCAGGGTCCATCAACAGCATCCAGTGGTGGTAGAAGCAACTCAGCGCTGGCAGGTGTCTCCACATAACTTCTCCAGCATCAGAGTTCTGATTTCATCAGGGTAAGGCCATGTGGCTTTTCCTCCAGCTTCTCTAGCTTCTCGTGTGATGCCATCTTGTCTTGTACGTAATTCATCATCCCTGAGACTAACTCCCAACTACTGGGGAAGATAGCTTCTCATCTTCATGAGGGAAATATCACGAGATTTCCCAGAAGTCTCAGGAGTAGCCATGGCTACTCAATGGCTACCTCCTGATTAACAGGCTAGACTCCACCACTACATCTCAATCATGAAATTAACATAAGCACATGACCACCACACTACCCCAATTAAAAAAAAATCCACATTCCTTTCAAGCCCACATGGCACATATGCAATGAGAGACCACAGGCAAAGGCATAAGTCGAATCTGCATAAATTTAAAGACATTGATATATAAACTTCTTTCTCTAACCACTGTGTCATAAAGCTGGAAATCAACAAAAGGAAGATGAAGAAAGCAAGGGAAAACAATTGGAGGATGAATAACTCTATTGCAAATGGAGTTTTCCAAGATCTGAGATGAAATTAGGAAATTTCTAGAAACCTATGAGAATGAGAACATGACGTAGCCAAATTTCTGGGATACAGCAAAGGCAATCATCAGAGGAAATTTCATAGCAATATGTGCACACATAAAAAAGGAAGAGAGATTTATCATCGATACATTGGCACAAAATTTACAGAAACTAGAGCAGAGTTAACAAGAAAATCCAACTAATAGCAAGAAAAAAAGAAGATAAAAATTGGGGCTGAGATTCAGGAGAGGGAAAATAAGACAACTATTGAAAAAACTGAGGCTGCTAAAAGTTGGTTCTTTGAAAAGATAAACAGAATTGACAGATCACTGGCAAACTTAACCAAAGAAAGGAAGGAACAAAAGTAAGGCAGAGGGATGAAAGAGGGGACATTACAATGGATCCTAGTGAAAACAAAAAGGTAATTACACAGTACTATGAGGGACTGGACTCCAAAAAATTAAAAAACTTGAAAGACGTACAAATTCTTGGAAAAACAATTTCTCCCTAAAGTATCCTGGCAAACGTCAAGAATCTCAACATATCCATATCAATAGTTGGTTCTTTGCTAAATAGACAAGTTTATCAAAGAATTACCAACAAAAAATTTCCCTGTACCAGATAACTTTACAGGAGAATTTCATCAAGCATTCAGGGAAGAACTGACACCAATCTTATACATACTCTTCCAGAACATAGAAAAAGGTGGCAAACTCCCCAAATTCTTTCAATGAAGCTAGTATAACTCTGATACCCAAACTAGGCAGGGATCTCACAAGAGTTGGGAACTGCAGACCAATTTCCCCAATGAACTTTGATGGAAATACCTTAACAAAATGTTGGTCAATAGACAATGAAAAATATATAAAACAAATAATACACCATGATCAAGTGAGTTTCATACGAGGGATGCAGGCATGGTTCAACATACAAAAGACCATTATTGTTATTTGCCAAATTGAAATGAAAAATTATCACATGATAATAACAATAGATGCATGAAAGCATTCAACAACGTCAAACACCAAATCCTGTTTAAGACACTCAAGATAGGAATGGAAGGAAAATTCCTCAATATAATACAAGGTATAATGGAAAAGCCACAGTCAATATGGTAGTTGATAGAGAAAAGACAAGATCAATTCTCAGAAAGAAGACTAGCTAAGGATGTCCCTCATCCCCACTCCTATTTAACATTGTACTGAAGGTCCTAGCTAACAATATAATACAAAGAAAAGACATCAGAGGTATTCATCTGAGGAAGGAAGAAGTGAAACTACTGTTATTTGCAGATGATATGATTTTTTTTGGCATCACTGCACTCTGGTGGGAGGCCCAGTCTTGCTTCTGGAGAGCTGCTGCTGTATTTGAACCGCCAAGCCAGTGGGCCTCAATCCCACACTCAACCACTATGCCACCGGGGCTTAGCCCAATGATGTGATTTTATATGTGAAAATTCCAAAAAAGAGGAGTACCGGATAGAGGCATATGGCCAAGTGACAGATTACAAGATCAACAAGTTGAAGTCTATTGGACTTCTATACACATCAGACAAGGTCCAGGAGAGGGGTTCTAAAAGTGGAACAATTCACAATAGCCAAACATAAATTGAAATATCTAGGGATATACCTGCCTTTAAAAAAAAAAAAAGATCTGCATGAGGAAAACTACAAAACACTTTATGGCAGTCATGTACTTATGTTAATTTTATGATTGAAATGTAGGTGTGGAGTCTAGCCTGTTAATCTGTAGATAGCCATTGAATAGTCAATGCGGCCCCTATGTGGGCATGGCTTTCTCCTGAGACTTCTGGGAAATCTCGTGACATTTCCCTAGTGAAGATGAGAAGCTATCTTCCCCAGTGGTTGGGAGTTAGTCTAAGAGATGATGAATCATGGACAAGACAAGATGGCAGCATCTGAGAAGCTGGATGAGCCGGTGGAGAGACCACACGGCTTTGCCCAGATGGAGCCAGAACTCTGAAGCTGGGGCTGCAATATGGAGACCTTTGCCAGTGATGAGTTGCTTCCGCTATTGATGGACCCTGAGCCCTGGAAGTGAGGAGCCATGGGGAGACCCCTGCCAGCGCCGGGTCTGCACCCACTGACCTGTGACTTAGAGAGTTGGAAGGAGACATTATAGACTGATTTCGGGCATATGGGTTAATATCGGACTTATGACTTTGAACTGGACTGGGCTCAATGTCCTGTTCCTCTTGTATATAAACCTTTTCCTTATATCTACATGTGTGTCTATGAAATTTATTCTAGTCTACCCAGACTAACACACACTTTAAAAAAGAAATCCAGGATGTCCTCAACACATGGAAGGACATCCCATGCTCATAAATAAGAAGACTCAATATAGTAAAGATGTCAGTTCTACCCAAGGCACTATATAAGTTCATTGTGACACATGAATTACACATTGGACAGTGTAAAACATGAAGAGGTAATAACAATTTGTAAATTATTGGAAGTTCATGAGAGAAGGGAAAATATGGGTAGTTGGAATTAAAAAAATAAAGAACTAGAGGAAAGAGGGGGAGAGGAGTTTATGCTGGAGGGGTTCAAGTAGATAATATAGATAAATGTAGCAGCATGTGTACAAATGTGCTTAATACAAATGATGTATTGAATGTTGTAAGTGCTCCCAATAAAGTCTACATTAAAAAAAAGAATTGGAAAATCAGAATGCCAACTCTATTTGGAGAGGGATAAAACCCAGAATTAGCAGAGAATTCTTTAAGCAGGGCAAAGTTGGAGGACTTGCTTTACCTGATTTTACCACCTGCTATACAACCACAGTTGTCAAAACAGTGGGGTATTGGTATAATGATAGATATTCACACCAATGCAAAAGGATTGAAAACTCAGAAATAGAACCATCAACCTATGGACAATAGATCCCTGGTAAGGGCTTCAAAATATCAATTAGGAAGTGGATGCCCTCTTCAATAGGTGGTGCTGGAGAAAATGAATTCATATCTGCACAAAAATGAAGCAATACCTTTACCTCAATTCATGCACAAGAAAAAACTCAAGGTGGATCTGAGACCTAAAGGTAAAATCCCAAACTATTAGCATTATCAATGTGGGAATTGGAGCAAATCTGAGAATTTTGACTCAGGGAATATATAGACTATCAGCAATAGGGAAGGACACAAACACAAAGGAGGTACATATTCACAAATGGGATATACTAAAGATAAGACAATTGTGTACATCAAAAGAATTTGCTGAGATAATATGTGGGATTCATACCAGAAACCAAAGAATGTGGAAACATCTTTAGCAATAACACATCAGACAAAGACCTTACTACTAAAATTTGCAATACTCTGTAAACTTATAATATGAAAAAAGTCAATCAACTAGGATGTGGGAAAGGACCTGAACAGAAGTTTCTCAAGAGCAGATATCCAAATGATCAACAAATATATAAGGAAATTTCCAGATATCTAGCCATAGGTGAGTGCAGAGTGAAGGTTCAAAGTCAATCTGTAAGCAATTGGGCATCCCATAACAGAAGGATTATTGGGAAAAGACAGGCCAGTCAGCATGCAGCATAGCACTGATGAAACACAATTTTCCACTAGTTCTTTATTACTTCCTTCCCCCACTATCATGACTCTACTTCTCCCATACAAATCTAGATAGATCAGAGCATGCATATGGACACAGATAAGAGCTGGAAATTAGGAACTACAGGACAGAAAAACTCCTCCGGACCAATACTGAGAGCAGCCATACTAAGAAAGTGAGGGGAAGTTGAGGGGAGAAAGAGGGAACCAATCACAATGACTTATCTATAACCCTCTTTCAGGGAGGATGGACAGCAGACACCAAGTAAATGGAAACATAGGACAATGCATGAAAAAATAATAATAACATAAATCCTCAAGGGTTCATGATGGAAGGGGGGGGGCTTGGAATGAGGAGCTGATACCAAAGACTCAAGTGTGAAGAAAATGTTTTAAAAGTCGTGAAGGTAAAATATGTACAAATGTGCTGGACACAATGGAAGTAAGTGTGGATTGTCATAAGGGTTGTAAGAGCTCCCCCCGATAAAGTGATTGAAAAATGAAAGATAGAAAATGCCATCAAGCACATCTTAGTCTTAAAAACAACACGCTTGCTCTTCCACACTTGAAAAAAGGTTGTGTGCAGTAGATGTATCTATCATAATGAAGTGTTTGATTTCTTGCGTTGTGTGTTGGTTATGAATCCAAGAAAACATCAATGTTTTCTTAATTTAGAGTGCTGTTGTTTATTGTCCCCATTGTGTTTTGGCTCTTTGTATTAAAGTGTAATCCATATTGAAGGTTCTAGAACTTTCTTCAAGTCCTCTTCACTTTTGGCAAGCTAGGTTGTTAATTAGATTTCTATCAAGTTTGATTCCACTTTCTTCACATAGTTCAGCTTCTTAGCTGATTTTTATCAGTGTATAATGTCTAATGAAAGAAGTAACACTGCCATGCACCTTTCTTAATTTTAAAACACTCAGTATTTGTTTCATTTCACTGAATGCCCCTTGGTCTGTTTATAGATTTCGCATAGCACAATTAAGTGTCTGGAATTTCCATTACTCACAATTTTATCAATATCTTCTTATAACATATGTGATTAAACAGAGTCAATAAAACAAATAAACATCTTTCTGATACTCTCCATTTTCAGCCAAGATTTTGTTGATGTTGGAAATGGTATCCTTCAATCTATATCCATATATATTTCCATTAGTCTGTCCCTAATAATAACTATTCATTACTGGGGACTACTATGACTGCAAGTGTAACTGGAAAATAAGCAAAAGCATAGTGAATACTTGCAATGAGAAACACTTTGCAGTTCTATAGGAATTCAGAGGGACAAGTAACTTCTATCTGTTAAGACCAATCATAGAGGAATTCACAGAGAATTTACCATTTGTGCAAGCAGAGGATTTTAACTGGATACCATCTGGAAGAATCATATGAATGAAGGCATGAAGTAGATATAAAAGTTTCAGAGATGTATTAAAAGGTCTAGCTAAGTTTGAGTGTCAGAAGCATGAAGATGTATTTGCCGGGTTATAGAACCTGCCCATTTCACGAAATAATGAAAGAAGATAAAGCTGGTGTGTCCAGGTACTCAAATTTTTATTTAGCACCATCTGGCTCTGCTGCATAATATATTCAAGGATTGTGACTTCATAAGATTCTCACTTTCATTGCTATTTATGAGTTTCCTCCAAACATAAGCTATTCAATGCCTTCCTGATCTTAAAATTGCCCTCTTCATTCTCACTCTTCAAATGAGAAAAGGAAATACTTTATGTCTCATTCAAATGGGAATTTGAATATACTGAGATTGAGACGGTCCTGACAAATGAAAATAATAATTTAAAATTCTTACATGTAGTTCTTGAGCTATATGGTATTTTGGGAAGAAACAAACAACAGCTATATACTACCTGTCTTACTTGCTTATCACTAGTCATTTTCTTTTTAAAAATGTGTCAACATGTTTGCCCCTGAAGCAGGTGCTTGCTGCATTCGGCCCAAACAGAAACCATCTCCTTTTCCTGATGATACTCCAGTTTCGGTTTGGGGGTTTAATTCTTCTCCAGTGGGTATCGTTGTGAAACCACCATTCTACAAACCTACTGACAATTAAGGAAGCCAAAAAGTTTCCCGAAAGGCTTTTCTGGTGAATTATCTCTTCCATCATCTTGGTTCAGTCAGAAAACAGGCAGTTGATCATAATCTGCCTGATTGGATGCTCCTTTCCAAGCATCTACTCATGAATTCTCAATGCTAGGATAGAAGAAAATGTCTGGAGTTGATTGACCAAACGCTGTAGTGTGCTAGCTAGACTTCCATTATTTGTTAAAACCCAGTTCTGTAATTTTTCTTTCTTTTCCATTTCCAACTGTGGACTTCCTTTAATTGAATTTTCTCTAACTTCTCATAAGTTAATTTTTCTTCCCAAACTTATTTAAAATCTTTGAACATTTTCCTCCTGTTGGGTGAATTTATTTCCCACCAAATCACTAAAATGTGTGCTTCTTATTAATAGATTAAAATAAACACCACTTTCTATTATGGCAACTTGATGTACCCAACTGAAGGTATTGGTGCAGCCCAACCTATCAATCAGGTTGCAGCCTGAAGACACCTCCTCAAAGGTGTGACTGTTTGTATAAAGCTATGCAGAACCAAGATGTCTCTTACCCCTTCACCTTCTTTGGATCTGAGTCCTTTTTCTGGCTTGCCAATATCCTGCTATATTGACTGGCAATTCTCAAGACATATCAGTGAACTGGTGCCCTTGGATTCACTCAGCTCTGCATCCACCAGCCTGTGGTCCTTCTGCTGCGTGCTACTACTTTCTGTTCTTCAGCTCCTGCAGTTGAGTTGAGGGCCCTCAAACTTACCTTGATGTCCACACTTGATTGTGACTAGACTTACCTACTTATCAAACTGGATAAGTCATTTCTTGAGACATCTCTTTCTATATGCATACATATGCCAGCAACCCTGCTTTTGCTTCCCTAGAGAACCTTGTCTAATACACTTTATCACTTGATCCTGTTTTCATTCTTTTTGCTTCAGTCAAGTGTACAATGTCAATTACCTTTTTACTTGCTGCTAAAGAACACTAGATAGACTCTTCCCATCTGGACCTCCTTCAAAGTTATATCTAATAATTGTTCTTATAGATCAGTCATCATTGGATACAATCTGTTCTCTAAGTCATGGTCTTTTTACAAAGCATTTTGACAACTACGTCTCTACTAGTCATGCGATCAGGAGGTCAGAAGGAAGAGACCTTTACTCTAATGACGAGGAAACACACACTAACAATTTGGGAAGACTGGAATTTACCTAATTGAATATAATATTGTATAATTTATTGAGTATCGGTGCATTTTTTATATATGTAATTTGTTATTAAAGAGCCTCAGCAATATAATGAGTTACAAATTGAACTGGAAACTTAAAGATCAACTGTTTGAATTCACCATGTACTATAAGGCTGGCTACTGTCCTGGAGATTTAAAGTCTGAGAAAAACCAAAGGAGCAGATCAATTCTGTTCTATACAGCTTCTATAAGTCAGAATTGCTTGGATGGCAGGAGAGGGTAACTCATTTTTATAGGAGGAGACTTCAAAAAGTTTATGAAAAAATAACTGAAGATAATGTGCTTTTCCATAAAACTCCTGAAGCCATCACATTTTTTTGCTGTTGCAACTAAACATTTAGCAAACTATTTGGTATGTAGGAGCTGAATTAATAAGTACATAAAATGAACCTAGTTTGACATCTTGCCTGAAGTCTCTGGCCTATATTCTTATTTAATTGCAATGCTTAAAATATTACATTTTTCTTTAATATATCTTTATTTTATAACACGCTATTGAAAATAGAAAAATCTTCCTATTCTACTGCACGTTAAAGCAAATTATACTTAAAACTAAACATATTTGTCTTTGTACTATTTAAAATTTTTATTTGTATATTAGCAGTGGTGCTTTAGGAATGATTGAGTTAAACTTTAAAAAAGAATTCTATTTTTTCACGCACTTATCTCAGAATTAAGTTGTTGGAAATACTAAAATAATTTCTATGGTGATTATATAGCACTGCTCACTATTAAATTATAATGCTGCATTTTCTAAAAGAATAGATAATTATGTATCCATTCTCTATGTGATGTTTGATGCTCAACTCAAATATTCCTACAGCCTATATAAAATGCAATGTACTGTCTACATCAAAAGTAATATATTCAAGATCTATTTTTTGGCATTTCTTACTTTTTAGCTACTCAAAGTTATAACCAACCCAAATAACATACATAATACATATTCTCAGCTTCCCTATCCCTACTCACCCCCACTCATCTCTGCTATTTGCTTCATCTCAAATATTCTTATCCTCAGATATTTTCTTCTCTCATATATGTTTCTAGATTAAAAGCCATTTCTTCCACAATATTTCTATGATAAACCACATAGAGACATTTTCTTTCTGAGTTCCCATACACTTTGGTTACAGTGTCCCTATAAGACTTTATATAAAATAGGAAGTGTTAATCCTGGGCATATCTTATGTCCTAAGCTAAATTTTGCACTTCTCATTAATGAGGCTAAGAAGGGGCCCTTTATTGTGGCACTCATTGAAATGCTTGGCATTCAAATGTCCATGAAAGTCACATCTTTGTGAAAGGCATGCTTCTGTGTTTAAAAACAAAAGGGAATCAAGCAAAGTTAGCTAAAATGAGGCAAAGGTAAGATAAAAATTCAAACCAGAGCTCTGCTATCAAGTCAATTCTGACTCATATTAATCCTGACAATGTAGACTGCTTCTTAGAGTTTAAAAGGCTGTAAATTCTCACTGGAACAGTCCCATTGTTCTTTTACATAGATTGGATAGCAGTTAACATTCCAATGCTTAACTCACTGCATTGCCTCCATAGATGTTATCTATTGTCTGCATTCTATATATCTCTGTATCATCTATATCTACCTTTATCTTCAGAACGGAGTCCAACTAGAAAGATACACACAGAATAAACTCAGTAGCTGAAATATTGGCAGAAGATAACTATTAAATTTTGAAGAAGTCTTTCCATATATGAAGATAAGTAAACAAAATTTCTACTAGAGTTCTAGTTCATGAACGCACAGGTTTCTTTGTAAAAACATGTTTAATCATGTCTCTGCAATCGGTGGACAGCTGAAGACAAGTCTTCACAGTGGGAAAATTGTCTTAGTCTTATTGGGACAGCTTCCGAAAACAGACCTAAGTAACACAGTGTTATGGGTGGATATCTGCATAGCCTGTTAGATTCAAAGCAAAGAAGTCAGCTCAGCGGACTGTGAAGACTATGATGATGTTTTTAAAAAGAATCCCAAAGGGGTCACTTTTAGTGACTTCTCAGAAGGACACATGATGGCTAGGGGATTATGATGAAGAAGTTTTTAAATAGATTGATAAATTCGCTGATAAGAAAAAGTCCATAAAATTGTGACAAATTGTACTCAATCATTCTTTGAGTATAACAAGACTGCCCTATGAGAATTCTGTTGAGAGAATTTACCTCATTCACCATACTTCCCTGGTCTTGTCCCTTCAGACTACTTTCTGTTCTCAAAATTCAATAAACATCTTCTAAAAGAACATGATTTAAGCCCCTTGAGCATGTCAAAGCTACTTTTTTGATGTAGGCTACATCAAATGAGTGCACAATTCTTTGAGGAAAGATAAATTGAAACACTGCTTTCAAGATCATGTATATGCAGAAGGAGAATATGTAAAGAAAAAAAGCTTCATATTTTATAAAAAAGGTGTGTATAACTTTGTAGCAATAACTACTTACTCTCATATTTTGTTATTATTAGGTGCCACATAGATGGTACTGATCCAGAGAGACCCTAGGCAACACTAGAATGAAACACTGCCCACCCTGCATCCTCCTTCCAATTATTCCAATAGTCCTTGAGGGACTTCCTCTTTCTTCAGTGTGCTTTTTCTGTACCAAGCCTGATGTCCTTCTCCAGGGATTGTTCTCTCCTGAAAACGTGTCCCAAGTATGTAAGTAAAGGTAAGGCCAGAGTCCTCCTTAAAGGCAAGGATGGCAGGTACATAATCTCCTGTCAAACTGTGAAAGGGTGGAATCTAGCCTGTCAATCAAGTCTTAACTTGACGACCTCATATGGAGGTGGAAAGGAGATAAATAGCTCACTGGAGACCAGAAACCCCCTCGCCTTCATCTTCCTGCTGACAAGACATCTGGAGTTATGCTGATACAATGCAAGCCTTGGAGCTGGAGGAACCAGGTGAAGACTCATGCCAATGCTGAGATGCTTTCACTGCCCTTGGATCTGCAATACTTTTCACCCACCGGCCTGTGATCTCCCAGGATCATTGCATGTGCTATTCACTCAGGATCATTGCATGTGCTGTGTGAGTCTCAAGAGGAACTTGCAGACAGGTATCAGACATATGGGTTAATATCAGACTTGTGGACTTGATCTGGACTTTCCTATTATACAATTTACTCTTTGATGTAAAGTTCTCTGTTACACACACACACACACACGAGTGTCTATGAATTTGCTTCTCTAGTCTACTCAGACTAACACAGATGGCACATTAGAGCATTCCTTGGTGGAAATATCAACATTGCAGTATCTTATGGACAAAGAGCTCGATGATACAGAAATAGTCAAAAGAATATTACAGGCATACAGAGTCACCATGTAAAAAATAATTACCATTGCAGGATAGCTACCTGAACCACCGACTTCAAGAGGTCAATATCTGTGACCATTCCAAAGAAGGTTATGGAACAGGATGTCAAAATTATTCAATACTGTCACTCTTATCATTATCATGAACAAGTAACATTTTGCTGAAAACAATTAAAAAAGAATTGTAGCAGTACATGTATAGAGAACTGACAGATTTGGAAAAGAATGTAATGAGAAGGATATCATTATTGATGTCAGGTAGACATTAACTAAAAGCAAATAATACCACAAAGATACATACCTCGGTCTCATTGACTGTACAAATACTTTCAACTGTGTGGCTCATAAGAAGTTATGTATAGCATTGTGCAAATGGGAATTACAACTGTGCTCATATGACACCTATACAAATATAGACATTCACATAGAACAATAAGATACTGTATGGCTGAATATCAGGAAAGCTCTACATCAAGATCGAATTTTGCCATATACACATTCAATTTGTATGCAGACTACTCATATGAAGATTATAGAATCAGGATAGGAGGTAGACTCACGAACATCTCAAATATATACTTGACACAATCTTGCTTGCTTAAAACTAAGGATATTTGAAGCACTGTCTGATGGAGAGCAAAGAACAAAACCTTCAGTGTAGATTATGCCTCAACAAAAAGATAAAATTCCTCATAACTGGATCAGTCAGGATCAATCTGATAAATGAAGATTAAATTAAAGCTGCAAATATTTCCTCTTACTTAAATTTACAGTTAACACCCATGGAAGCAGTAGGCCAGAAATTTTTATAAAGTCATTTTGCACTGGGGAAATTTGCCACAAAAGATCTTTTTAAAGTGTAAAAAAACAATGCTGGAAGAGTAGAGAGAATGTGGGGTACAGCGACAGAACCAACTGCAAGGATATACACATAGTTCCTATTTGAAGGACGGGCATTAAAGGAGTGGGTTGGGAGAGAGGTCGGGCAGTGTAAGATATGACAAAACAATAACAATGTATAAAGTATTGAGGGTTGGTGAGGAGGAGAGAGCAGGGCAAGAGGGGAAGGGTTGGAAAAACCGATACTGATACTTGAGGCTTAAGGGAAAAGGCGGACGATTGGTGAATGATAATAGAAGTGGACATGTGAGGGTGCTTGACACACTATGTTTATTTATGTATTGTGAAAAACGATGTATGAGCCCCCAATAAAATGATTAAAAAAAAAGAACTCAATATCTCGTGAAAGAACAAGTCCTGGTGGCCCAGTGGTTGAGTGTGGGACTGCGGCCCACTGGCTTGGCAGTTCAAATCCAGCAGCAGCTCTCCAGGAGCAAATGTGAGCCTCCCACTCCTACCAGATAGCAGTGATGCCCCCCCCCCCAAAAAAGAACATATATGTCCCAAGTCTAAACTGTTGGACATAATGAAGTTTGGGAAAGAATAAATGCATTCGAAATATGGTGATGTAGAGAATATTAAATAGACTATAAACTTGACAAAAAAATGAGCAAATTTGAGTGGAAAAACACAACCAGAATGCTCTTTAGAATAAGAAAATTATGAGACTTTGTCTTACATCCTTTGGAGTTATCAGCAGGAGGGACAAAAAAAACAGAGAAAAATGTCATCCTTGGAAAAGTAAAGGATAAGCTATAAAGAGGAACCCCCTCAACAGAATAAATTGATATAGTGTTTACAACAATGTATGGGACTTTCATGTCACAAAAATCTTCATGATGCCATAGGAATGGGCAGTGTTTTATTCTATTGTAGACAGGATAGCCATGAGGTAGAACTGATTTGATGGTTTGTAGAAACAACAACATATGACTTACTTGCCAGACTGATTTTGACAAAGACTTTTCTGAAGAAAGATCTGTCTTACTTGAGAAATACACACAAAAAGTAAGTCATTCTATGTCTGAAATCTCCCATGATATATTCACTTATCAGTCAATCATGAGCTGACTGCACCTACTTTAAAGAACAAGAAAGAATATTGAAAGTAAGGCTGTAAGTTATTCTCAGAACATCGGTAAAAAATATGGGATCATGCCCATGTTTTCTTTCTTAAGTTTATTCTCCATGAAACTCTCACTATCCTTTCCTTGAGGCTTTAGATAGACTATGAGATACACATACCTATGTTCTTTTGGGAACTAGATTTCTACAAAGAAACTAGTGGATTTGAAGAGATTAGATTTCTAATATAAAAATGCTAACCTCACTTTTCTTTCAATTCTGGTACTGGTTCACCCTAACTTGATAAGTCTCTCATTTTATTTTCTATTAATCTATAGTGATGTCTACTAGAAAATAAAGAAGGGTATTTTTTGGAGGGAGGAATACATATGTTGAAAGACTGATGTAGCATCTATGCCTTGGATCTTGAAAGGACCATGGACTGTCAAAAGAACAAAATCTGTCTTTGATCAAGCATAGCTGAATGCTCCTCAAAGACATTGATGGAGAAATTTCATCCCCTGTCTTTTGGAGGTGCTGTTTGGACAGAAAATCTCTGGTGAAATGGAGATGTAGTAAAAAAGAGGAAGGCCCATGAAAAGATAGATTGACTCAGTGGCTATAACAATAGATTAAAACAATCACCTCCTACAGAAGAACATCTATGAGGATTCAGAGGAACCAGGGTGTGTTTCCTTCTATTGTGCACTGTGTTGCTGTGAGTCACCAAAACACTAAAGGGCACCGAACAACAACAGCAGCAACAACATCAGGCAGTTTACCCTTCTTAATAAGATTGACTGAGAATGGTGATTTACTTCCAAAAGTCAACCACTGAAAACCCTAGGTTGTCCTTGCCACAGTTGATTGTGATATTGGTTTAGTATTTCATTCCATTGTGTTTAGGGTCATGATGCATCAGAGACTACTTCAGTGGAACCTAAGAACAGAAAACAATCAGTCTTACACACCAAAATGTAACATCAAGATCATACTTATTATGTGGCAATCATAAAGTTATTGTCAAAGGTGAAGTGGTATTTGGATGCAGAATTGGTGATCATGGCACCAGATTGGAGTAAGTCTTGAGGAAAGGCAAAGAATCCCTATGCTACCTGGCCATCATTACTTTATTTTGGACAACACTCAAAATTGTTATTTTGAGTGATTGTATCATACAGAAGCATCCAGATTTTGTTATTCTAATGTTACACTCATGATGTAGAGCCTGAACTTTATTTATCAAGAGAAGAAAACAATTTTCAGCAGAATCTCATTGTAGTACCCATTCAAATACAATATTTTTTTTACTTTCTTCCTGTCCCACTATCAAGCTCAGCTTTTTTTGGGTTTCAGTAATACCTCTCAGTTGCATTGTCCTTGACCAAACTCTACCAGACCTCCTACATCCTCAATAACATTGATTTTGCATTGGGGCTGAGCCCCCGTGTTGTAATGGTTGTGTGCGGGACTGCGGCCCAGAGGGTTGGCAGTTCAAATCCAGCAGCAGCTCTCTAAGAGCAAGGCTTGGCTTCCCACTCACACCAGGGGGCAGTGATGCCAAAAAAAAAACAAACCCAAAACAAACAAACAAACAAAAAATAACATTGATTTTGGATCACTTATTGTTTCCTTGTCCCTGGCTTTGTTAATACCTACTTCCTTTTTTCTGTCTCTCCCTCTCCCATGTCAGTTTACATTTGCAATGAGGATTCTTTAGCAGTGCATATGCTTGATGCTTAATCAAAAGTAATGTATTTTCATGCCCTAAAGGGCACTGGGCCAAGGAGCAGAAGATATTTTAAGTATGTGATGGGGGGGACAATAAATATAAATATGTAAAATTAAGAACAATATAGCTAGTCATTGTTAGAATTCATTGAGTATTCATTTGTGCAACAGGGTACTAAGCATTTGACTTCTTTTACTTTATAGAAATATCATAATAATCCTAATAATTAAGCATCACTAGGATTAGTTTGCAGGTGAAGATAGAGAAGCTCAGAAAATTGACAAAGCAATTAAATGGTAAATCATAGACTCCAAACTTTTACTAAATCAGAATGCATGCATCTAACCGTTATGTTCTACCACACTTTTTCTTTATGATTATTCAGTTTATCAATGACATCTAAACTGTTTAAATTAAAAGACCAAAATCTGGTCTTTATAAGTAATGGTCCAAAGGTAATATTGTACAAAGAGCCATGTGAATGGTGAAGCACTATAAGTATGCTAATTATTTGAAGGAAAAAAGAAAGAATATGTTATAAAGTTTTAGTTTCTCTACATTCTTCAGGGCAAATGAAGTAGAAGATAAGTTTTGTGTGATAGAAAACAAAAAGATAATCTCAAAAAGGACATTGATATCTGCTTACATTAATAAATATAAATATAATTATTTATTGAATAAATTACTTGTTACTCTATCTTATTTTAGTGGAAGCATGTCCACCTTCCTAAGGAGAAACCAAGCTTGTTTTACTCATTACAACATACCTGCTTTATTACTCTATTTTCAATTCATCAATTCTATATAAGGAGTAATTGGTGTCCTGCACATAGCATGATTAACTCCTGTGAGGAATACAAACATATATAACACCACAGTCCTTTTGTAAATCAACAAGAAAATAAATATCTAATATATTTACCTGAATCAAATGCAGCAATGATATAATAGGCATGCATGGAGGTTGTTATTACTATATTGGCCCCGTTCTTCTTTCCTGTACCTGCAAGCCCCATTGATAGCCATCTATTAATGCTTTCTTGGTTGTCCTTCCAATGCTTGTTTATACAACTATATGCAAAGAATACATATGTATTCTCATTTCCCCTCTTGTCCAGGACAAAAGTTAGTCTATAATACTGTTTTCAGAAGTAATTTTATTTCAGTTAAATCTATCCTGGAGATAGCTTCTTATGTGACTATGTATCTATTAGAGTTAACGTTGAGTGAATGCTGACTTACGGTTGCTCCCATATGTAATTATGTGGAATTCTCTTTAAAAGAGTGTTCAGTGGTGTATGTTTTAGAACTAGATCACCATGTCTTTCTCTCAATTCCGTTCCCCATGAGCTTAAGCCATCTTTCTTGCTTAGCAGACAAGAGTGTTGATTTATTGCACTACTCAGGGCCCCTTCATTAATCATCTATTGCAAAGCATGTCAAAATTTTTATACATTATAATATGCACTTTATTTTAAAAGGGGTTTCAGAGAATAAAGTGACAATGAGTAAACAGGCATCCCCGTAATACCTTGAGGAATTATTTATAGGCAGCACAACTCCTTGAAAGTCAACAACAAAAATAACCTCACAGACATGAAGTCAATTGCCACCCATGGTGACTGTGTAGGAGAGAACAGAACTGCCCCTGTGAGTTTCTGAGATGCACATTCCTTAGAGGAGTAGAAATCCTCATCTGCCTCCCTCAAAGCGGCTGGTGGTTGGGAACTGCTGACCTTGAAGTTAGCAGTCCAAAACAAAATCACTATACCACCAAGACGCCCTTTTTTCCCCCCTTGAAAGAATATCTAAATGATTGCACAGCTTGCTAATCCAGAGCAGGCGAGTTTTAAACAAACTGTCTTTTACATGTTCTCATTTAACTTGCTTATTTTCATTTTTAGTCAAGCTAAGAAGCAAACCTGTGTTAATTGGTGCATTTTCTTGTAGAAATTAATTATAGTGCCATGCTGTCAAAACGAGTCATATTGTTAATGATACTTTACCTGGAAAAATATAAATAAAACTACTTGACACGAAAGGAGATTCTAGCATTATTTTTCCACAAAATTCATTTTAATCACAATTATAAAGAAGAAAAGGACTCTTGGAGAGGAGCTATCTTGGATCACCTGCTCTTTCATGCTGCACTGGCTCCAAAGAGTTTGGGGAGGAATGTAAGTGTGAGAGGTACCATCCCTTGGCTTGATTTACAAAATTCCAAATAAGAGCATTAAAAATGACAGTCCTTACACTATACATGCTGCTTAAAATTTCTATGTGTGTGTGTGTATATATATATAATATATATTATATATAATACGCTCACTCCCCCCAAAAAAGAAAAAAAAACTCTGTTAGGTAAAACTTGCACAGTACACATTTTTCCCACTAGGTGAGCGTTTATCAACTCACTCTGAGTTAGTGTACCCAGTGGCATTGCCTGGGAAGACCCTCTCTTGTCACAGTGAATATTTTCACAAAAGCAGTTTTCCTCAGACCTCATTTTTCGTGATGGCTGATTTAAGACCACAGTGTGTGGCTGTAAAATTTTGTTTCCTGCTTGGAAAAAAATGCTGCAGAAACTGTGTGGTATTGAATATATCATACAAGGACCATACTGTGTTAGAGTTCTCTCAATAACAAAACCAGGACACTTATGGTTATGTGTGTGTGTATATATATATATATATATATTTGATAGATGGATATAAATATAAATGATATATAGATATAGATAGACATAGACTGATAAAGATATAGATGATATATAGATACAGATAGACATAAATGGATATAGATATAGATGACTTATAGATATAGACAGACATAAATGGAGATATAGATGATATATAGATATATATATAGAAATATTCTGCACAAAGGAATATAACAGCTAATTAGTTCACACAGCATTGCTGATGGCTCAGTTCAACTATTCCATGTAACACTTAATATACTGGAAGTACTTCAACTCAGTAGGGCTTCTAGGTCCACGGTCAGGGAAACAGACAGCTGAGTCTTCCATAACACAATGCAGGCAGTCTGGCCACTGGCAGGAAACAGTAGGGAAGATCACCACCACTCAGCCACAGGACTTGACAGTCCCAAGCTCAAGCAATGTGTACACCAGCAACGTGGTGCAATGGTCTCTAAGTATTGGCTACATAATCCATGGGATGGCTGTTCTACTGGCAGTGTAGCTCACAAGTTGAGGCAGAGAAGTAGCTAAGGCAGCCGTACACTGGTCCAATCACCAGAGAACAAGAGAGACAGGTGGGACTTGCTGAGCCATTTAACTCTTTGCCTTCCAAACAAACTGTGACCTTATTAATTTCACATGTTCCTAGTGGCCAGGTTGGCACAAGAATCTTACTTATCACAAGTGCTATGAGAAAAACTCATGTGTATCAGGAGTTTTCCTGTTTCATAAAAGGCAAAATGTCACTTGATGACAAAACTTGTTCTGGACATTGTCAGCTTCCTGAATGAAAGAAAATGTTGATTCATAGTGCTTTGAGAATTCATTCCACAAGGTCAGACTGTTAATCAAGCTTGCTATTTAGAGGTTCTGAAAAGAACACGTAACAATGTGCAAAAAAAGGCCTGATTTCTGGCTTGACAGGAGACTGACATTGCCACCACAACATTGCACCTGCTCATGCAGCCTTCTTAGTGCACAAGTTTGGGGTCAAAAATAGCAAGTCTTTCTTGTTCCATGCACCTGACTCATCTGACCTCGCTCTGTGAGACTTCTCGTGCTTCTGCTAATGAGTAATGTCATGAAAAGACAGTGATTTGAGGACATAAAAGAGAAGAAGAGAAAAAATTAGGGAAATTTCAGTCATCCCAAAAGATGAGTTTGAAAAATGTTTCCAAAATGTAATCACAGATTTGAAAAATGTCTATGTAAATTCCATTGGGGGGGGGGATCCTGTGTGTGTGTGTGCAGCCATTTTCTGAGTCATTTGGAAATATTCATGTATTTAATTATTTACATTCTATAATGGTGCAGCACATGCTTTTGTGGTGCAGGGGCTAAATGCTGGCTTGCTAACCTTAAGGTTGGTAATTTGAAATCTCCATCCATTTAGCATGGGATGGATGTGGCACTCTGGTTAAAGGCTTGGAACCCTTATGCAACAGTTCTCCTCTTCCTTAGCGAGTCTCTATGGGTTAGCATGCTCTTGATGGTGCACTAAAAACATGTGCCAGGCACTGTTCTAGGTGCGAGAATCACAACAAAATGCTACAACTGAAGAAAAGATGTAACGCTAAATAAACAAAAAACCTTCCCCACAAAGTTTACATTTCCTCAGAAGATAGGCAGTCAATGAGGAATGAATGAAATCCATGCCAGACGGCAATACCTTGCAGAAACATAACATAGATACAACGACTGATAATAGGGGTGTGGTTGTCACTTAAAAATACTGTGTCTGTCTGAAATGGGGCTCACGGAATAGAAGCATCTGAGCAAAGACTTGAAGGAGGAAATGAGGTATTGCATATTGTTTCTAAGAAAAGAGAAATTTTAGCACAATTAAAGCTTAGGTTCATCCAGGAAGATTCGTAAGGCTAAGAACTTATTAAAATATGTCTGAATTGTTTTGTATAAACCTTTGCTCAGGCAGTAGATATTTAAAGGAAAAGCCTAACATAGCAGTGTTTCTAAGATTAAGCCCCAGTCCCCTGGCCAGTCCCCATGAGATTAGGTATGGAAGCAAAAACTCTTGAGGAATTATAGCATTTGCTGTGATTGAGACAAGATGCCACTGGAAAGCATTGGATATCAGGGGAGCATAAGTAGAATACACTACTGTTCACACAGTTGTAACAAGAGAATCTACTTAGGACTCTATTTCCATTTTGTATTTATCCCGGATTATGGGGATGTGGCTTAGGTAAGGATGTCAGCACTGGATGCAGACAGATGTGCACTGATTTTAAATACACTTGAGAAATAGAGGCACCAAGGTTCTCTGAAATACTGGATTGTAAGACAAAATAAGGGAAGTCAAGTATTACTCCAAGGTTCTTTTTCTTAGCAATGGGATGAATTGAGTTGCTACTAACTAAGGTGAGGAAGAGTGGAAGAGAGTAAGTTAAAGCAGAGGTCAGGTGCTCTAGTTCAAATACAAGCTGAGTTACCTATGGGCAAAGGTGTAGAAAATGAACAGTTATTTTCAGACTTCTGATTTTCATATATTCTTTTTAATCTACCCAGCTTATGGCATAGCAGATGTTTTGATAAATACGAAAGTGTATGTATGACTGAAAGAATGAATGAATAACGAAGAAGTAGAAAAACACAGTCAAAATAAGTATGTTCTGAAAACAACAGCAAAAAACCTAGGATGAAATCAGTATTGCTTATTAAGAGACATGAGCATTCTCTTGTAAATTACAAAATTCTATTTTATATGGTTCATATTAACTGCACCTTAAGGAAATGATTGATTAATGCTATAACCATTCTGAGTTTTTGGGGGCAGGCTCACTCTCCTCTGGGGGGAGTAGGTGGCCCAGCCTTGCTCCTGGAGAGCTGCTGCTGGTTTTGAACAGCCAGCCCAGTGGGCCACAGCCCTGCGCACAACCACTATGCCACCGGGACTCAGCCCAACCATTCTGGTTTCACTATGAAGACCTTAATTATAAAAGAACTTAAAACTTCTTAACAGAAGTCACACAAAGAGGACAGGTGAGACATCAACTGCAGCCTCAGAATCTGATTTCATATCCCAAGCAGATTTTAAATTCTTACTTGGAGACTGACACATCTATTTCCACTGATATTCAGAATTTTTTTATGGAAAAACAAGTCCAAGTTAAGTGAGTAGTAGGTCACACTTTTTAAAACTGTCAATCTTTTAAAATTTGAAATGGATAACTTACCAAAATAATAGAAGTTAATATGCTTGGGACCAACCTGATGGAATTGGACACCAACGAGGGAAATTGTAAGGTGCTGTGGTGGCACTGTGGCTAAACACTCACCTGCTAATGGAAAAATCAGTCGTTTAAATTCAACAGTGGCTTCATGGAAGTGATGTGGCAGTCTGTTTTCATGGAAGCTTGCAGCCTTGGAAATCTTGTGAGACAGTTCCCCTCTGCCTTATAATGAATGCCACCATGAGCTAAGATTGTCTTTATAGTGATAAATTGCCCTTCGGGGTAGCAGATATTCCATGGATCTTTGATAAAAATGCTAGTTCTGTTGTCTTTTTTTTTTGCATCACTGCCCTCTGGTGGTCATGGGACCTACCCAGTGCTGCTCTTGAGAGCCGCAGCTGGATTTGAACTGCCAAGCTTATGGGCTGCAGTCCCGCACTCAACCACTTATGCCACCGGGGTTCAGTCCAATTCTGTTGTCTGTTGACTCATTCAATTTAAAAGTACAGATAGGAGAATTTATCTCAGAAAAAAATGCTACCTTTTATTCTGAGAAAAGGAATGATAGTCTAGAACTCAAAAAATTGGTTTTTAATTCCATCTCTTTTGAGTATTTTTGAAACCTTCATTTGGTGACAGGGTCGAGCTCAACTTTATGAATAACAGGAGAACATTATCATACATACTGACAGCCATATGAATAGCAATACAGCATTGTCAGAGAGAGTGCCAGAAGATGAGCCCTTCAGGCAGGAAAGCACTAAGAATACAACGAGGATAAGGTTCTTTGTAAAAATAAAGTTGACCACTATGTCTTGTAGTAGTTTTTAGAATGTAGTAGTTTTCAGAACCTTTATTTGCTAAAGGACTATGAATCAAAATGAGGATAGTTGCAAATATCTATTAATAATTAGAATGTGCAATTCACAAATTATGAATCTAGGAAAATTGGAAGCCTCTCAAAAGGAAATGGAACACATAAAGATTAATAGCTTAGATATTGGTGGCTGAAATGTTGAAATTGTTGTCCTATTCATTTTGAGATGGATTTTGAGGTACTGTGCTGTCAGTACAGGATCATATTTATAATCATACAAAGAAAATCAGTTTATATGACTTTTATTCACATTTGTATGTCATCCATTAAAACTAGTGAAGGAGATTAAAGAATTATACCAACTTTTCAGGCTCACATTTAAAAGACACGCAAACAAAAGAAGTGATAAATATTGGTGATTTTATTGCTGAAACTGGAAACAAAAAGAATAGAATGGTAGTTGGAAAATATGGCTCCCATAATAGAAACACAGCTAGAGATGATATGATAGAATTTTGCAAGACCAACAACTTCATTGCAAGTAGCTTTGAAAAAATAGATGAGAACTAGATCTGACTTCCCCAAATAGAATACACAGAAACCAAATGGTCAATATCTAGAGGAAGAGATGAAGGAGAAACTCAATATCAGCAGTCAAAATGAGGCCAGGGCTTATCATGGAACAGACCATAAATTGTTCATCTTGTAAGTTCACGCCAAAGTTTAATGTACTTAAAACAAGTTCACAATAACCAAAACATGGCCATGAGTATACCTTACTTTAATTTCATTTACATGTCAAGAACAGATTTGATACAGTAGTCAGTAATGATAGAATAGCTAATGAGCTGTGGAATGACATTCAGAATAATATATATGAACCTCATTTAAGACAACACATATTTTTACATGTTTGTTTGTTTGTGGTCTTCTGATGCCTGTTACCTGATCCTGTTAATACATCAAGATTGCACAGGCTGCTGTGCTTCCTCCATGTGGGCTTGTATCTTCTTTGATGCATGGCCATTTGTTTAACAGCAAGCCTTTAAGACCTCAGACACTATATCTTTTGATAGCTGGACACCTTCAGCTTTCTTCATCACGCTTTCATGTGCACCCATTCTGTCTTCAGCAGTTGTGACAGGAGGGTGAGCATTACAGAATGCCAGGTAGCTACAACAAAGTGGTTTTACATTGAGGGAGGTCTTGAGCAGAGGCCCAAAGTTCATCCACTTCCTCAAAGTATTGCCATATATTTATGTACACAGGGCAATACTTCTGTTTTTATGATTTAATATATTTACATGAGTACACACCTGTGTTTATATCTCTTTCCATGTCTTTCCTTCCTAGACCTTTCCTCTGTTTCCTTTTACCTTCCTCTTGCTCCACCAGCACATTAACCCTTCTTCTGTTTCTTTTTTGGTTTTTTGGCATCACTGCCCCTGGTGGTGGGAGTAGCAGGCCCAGGCTTTGCTCCTGTGGAGCCGCTGCTGGAATCAAACCTCCATCCCAGTGGACCACAGTCCCGCACACAACCACTATGCCACCAGGCTCACCCTCTTCTGTTTTCAATAATTTCTCTCAGCTAGAATACTCTTGCTTAAACACCCCAGAGCAGAGACCAAAAACCTATCTGTAGATAATGGAACATACTCTCACAGAAGGGTCAAAACAAAGGGATGAATCAACCAGGGTGCAGAGTAGCACCAATGAAGTGCAAAATATTCCTCTGGTTCCTTGAGGCTTCCTCATCCCCCGCTATCATGACCCCAGTTCTGCCTATCACTGTGGTCTGGTCCAGAGCATTTCCACCAGTATAGATAAGACCTCTCGATATACAGACTCCAGGTAAGATAAACCCCCTCAGAAATAGATATGAGAGCAGTGACACTTGGAGACTAGGAGGAGAGGAAGGAGGAAGAATCTATGGGGGAAGAGAGAAAGAAAATGGTTTTAAATATGAAAATATAAAATAATAATTTATCAAGGGGACACCAGGGTAGGAGGCCAGGAGGGAGGGAAAAAAGAGGATCTGATACCAAGGGCTTAGATAAAAAGTAAATGTTTAGGAAATAACAATGGCAACATATGTATAAATATTGTTGATACAGTTGATGTGTGGATTGTTATAAGAACTATAAAAGCCCTCAATAAAGTGATCTTAAAAATAAATAAATAAAGTTTTAAAGACAACACATACAAGATCATTTTAAAGATCGAAAGGAAAGGCCAAAGTTAATATGAGAAGAAACTCTAAAACTTATTCTTGAACCAAATGTCTTCCTCCACAAAACAAATGCAATGATGCTGATTGCAGGGGAAGACTGAACCAGTGAGCATCTAAGCATCTCAGCAATGGCCGGGTGCTGCTCCAGCACTCAGGACTGCATTGGAGTAGGTCCCTGTGGCTTCTCCTCAGGGATGTCTTGCAGGAAGTGAGCCTTGCCAGGTGAAGCAGAGAACTAGCTAAGGCAGCTGCCCCTTGGTCCAACTATCGGAAAGCAAGAGACGCTACCACTAGAAGGGCATGGCTCACAGAGCCATTTGTCTCTCCACCCTTCAGTTGATCCCACATGTGTTTATCAGCGAGGTTGGCACAGTAAACCTTAACTGTCTCAAGCAGGTGAAGCAAATGCATGGAGTAGGACAGCTGAATAGCAATGTCAGATGGCAGCTCAAGAAAAGAAACCATTATAATGACACATGCAAAGGCCTGGGGTAGACAGCAGGGAGGATAGAACAGTCTCAGCTGCTCCATCTCCAACTGAAATAACTAAAGGAAAAGAATCAAGCCTGGAGTTGTAACAGTGAAGGATTCCATGGACAAAATACGAAAGCATCAAAAGAAGATGGAAAAATACAGAAAACCACTGCACACCAATGAACTGATTTCAAAAATCTATGGGTTATTTCAAAAATCTACAGGTCTGGAGGAACGAGAAAGTCACACTGGAGATATGAGCGAGAAACCAGACTCTAGAACACCAAGCGAAATGTTTCAGCAACTTGGTGCCGCCCTGGAAGCACTCACTCATTTATACCAGGACACTTGGAAGGCAGTCACCTGGGAAAGCGACTAGAAGAGACTGACATTGGTGCCTATTCCATAAAGAAGACCAAACAGAAGAGAAATTGTCAAACAATATCATGACTATCACCTGCAAGTACAATTTTGTGAAAGGTCACTCAAAAATAGATGGGGCAGTGTCTAAATAGAGATCCAGAGGTTCAAGACAAATTCAGAAGAGAACATCATGGCTGATGTAAGATATGTGTTAGGTGAAAATAGAGAAACATGTTTGTTAGTGTTTTATTGACCATACAAAGTCTTTCAAAAGTGTGGATCACAAAAATCTATGACAGTGTAGAGAAGAATGGGAATTCTAGACACTCCATTGTTGTATAAGAAATTTGTGCATGGACTGAGGCAGTCATCTGAGCAGTAAAAGAAAATACTGCATGGTTAAAATCAGTAAAGGTTGTATCCTTTGACTATATTTATTCACTCTGGATACTTAGCACATAATCTAAGAAGCTACACTACATGAAGAAGGAAAAATTATCAGAATTCGAGGAATGTTTATAAATAGCCTGTAGTTTGCAGAAAACACACTGTTTTTACTAAAACTGAGGAGGACTTGAAACATTTTCTAATAAAAATCAAATAACCGAGCTTTTGGATATATAGATTGTAGCTCAATGTAAAGAAACTAAAAATCCTTACCACCAGGTCAATTGACAACATAATACAAGAAGCAAAGACTGAGGTCGTGAAGGATTTCAATTTGCTTGACTCCCAATCGTTGTTGATGAGTGCCTAAGTCCAGCATTCTAGTAAAGTATGAAATCTGTTGCACAAGAACTCTTTGAAATGTTGAAGAGCATCATAGGCCTTGGAAAGTTAGACAATGAATAAGGAAGTGCTAAGAAGATTTGAGGCATTTCGAATAATGGTGCTGACAAAAGATATTGAAAGTACCCTGGATTCTGAGAAGAACAAACCTAACCCTCTGGGAAGAAGTTCAACTGGAATGCTCCTTAGAATGGAGGGGGGCAAGAATTTGTCCCATGTAATTTGGAAATCTTTGCCGGAGATATCAGATCCTGGATAAAGGATACAACAATAAAGGAAGACCATCGAGCAGATGGATTAACACAGTGGCTGCAACAATTGCCTCAAACATAGCAATTGTGAGGATGTTTCTGGACTGGGCAGAGTACATTGTGTCACTCAGAACCAACCCTATGCTGCCTAATAACAATAATAAAAATTTTTAAGGAAGCTAACTGACACCGTTTTCTCCCAGAATGGCTTATAGATGCGAGGCTTCAACATTTTAATTAGCAACCCATTGCTTAACACTAAACCAAACCACCATGTGCATAGAAAAGTAGATAATGAATAAGGAAAAATGAGGAACTGATGCATGTGAATAATCATAATATCAAAAATTTATTGAATATACTAAGTATTATAAGGAGAACAAACAAATCTTTTGCTTCTTGGAATGAAGGTGGATGAGACTCCATCTCCTGTAATTTGGGCATATTATCAGAAGGTGTCCCTTCCTGGAGAAGGGCATCATGTTTAGGGAAGTGAAGTCAGTAAAAAAAGAAAACCCTTGGCAAGCTGGATTAACACTGTGGCTTAAACAAGGAGATCGTGAAAATTATTGTGGTGGTTCCATTTATTCATTGCATTATACATAGAGACAGCCAATCGTTCTTTATACATGGGTTCACTGTCCATCAGCACCGGAAAACAATGGCCCCATCAATTTTCTTATAATGGCAAAATTCCAGTTATGTCTAATAACTAAGATCTAGTGAAGTATATCATGGTGTATATGGATAATGAAAAATTACACAGTCATTTAATTTTAATATAGAGGAAGGACCCTGATATAATACTAAGAATAAGATACAAGACATTACATATACTATGATCTAAATTCTTATAGTAAAAATTTGTGCCAGCAGTGGTATGTGATGGGTGGTAAGATTTTAAGTAATTTTCTTTCATTTCAAGTTGTTATTCATCATCTAGATTTCATATAAAAATAAAGTGTATTTTGGAAATCAAAATAAAAGGGAATACTCTTTGTAAAAAAAAGTCAATGAGAAATATCATCCTTAGTAAAGAGAAGGTTAATGCTAGCAAACCAGGGACCTCTGTTCCACAGAGCTTAATGGAAGCACTGTCTCTGCTCTCGCTAGCTGGACAGAGGTGTGGTTTGACAACAGTACAGGTGTAAAGAGGAAGACTTTCAACAAGATGGACTGACCCAGTGCTTGCCCTGAGGGCCGCAAACTAAAAACTGATGTGAGGACAGCACAGGACTCGGCAATGTTGCGTTCTGTTCTACATAAGGTCATTATGAATCAGGACAGAATAGAAAGCACCTAACAACAACACGGCATATCCATAAATCAGAAAGCATGCAGTGGTAGTCGTGAGTGACAGGAGAGCTCTAAGAGGAGTCCTCCGCCTATGACAACAGCATCCATCAGCAAACTAAGCTGCTGACAGACTGTGCTGTAGTTGGAGAAGCACAGAATTGTTTCTTCCTGTGCATTTTCCATGTCTGTGATCTACTTAACAGTCTCTCTCTCTCTCTCTCTCTCCCCTCCCCCCCCCCTCACTCAAATTTAAAATAGTGGAATGTATTTTTGTTGTTTATAGCTAAAATTCTGTTATATTTCAGCACTGGGCTCAGCAAATCTGGATGTGAGT
Source organism: Nesogale talazaci (assembly GCA_004026705.1). Lineage (NCBI taxonomy): Eukaryota > Metazoa > Chordata > Mammalia > Afrosoricida > Tenrecidae > Nesogale > Nesogale talazaci. The sequence continues at coordinate 808 of PVJH01012606.1, read as the reverse complement.
TCTGATCCTACTAATTACCAACAATCACATATTCTTTCTAAGCTTCAGTATCCTCATAGAATATTTCATTTAATGACCTCATTTATCAAGCAGTTTGGATCTGTCCTCTCTAAACATCACGATGAAACTACACTAAGGCAACTCAATTGCTTTCCCCAGTCCCAACTCACAATCATACGCACCAGTCTGTTTTCCTCTCCTCTAGTTTTAAAAAACATGCCAATGTTCCCCATGGAGTTGGGTAGGACAAATGAATTGACTTCATGGCAGTGGATAATCCTAGAACTTATAAACATAGTAGGGTGTTGAAGATCTTCCAGCTCATCCACTCATCTGATTTATGGGACCTCGGCAAAGGGAATTTATGTATTTACAATGTATTTCCAATACATCCAGACAGCTTAAATTATTCTGGCCTGCCTGATGCCCAAACTGTGAGAAATTAGCAAACTATTTTGTCTCCATGTCACCTCGTTTGTCTACAGTTTTAACGAATTGACACAATGAATCCCAGTCCATGTATTGGAGAAGCACATCCCAACATCCACTTCCAAGAACAGTAGACATAACAATCCCATAAACCATTTTCTAAGAAAAGCGGGGCTGTGAACTCACTTCTGTCCATGAATGACAAGGTGGTATCTAATGATGCAAACAGAATTGGTGGGTAGGACAAACTTTGTGATAGCACATGCCATGTCATCTAAATTGTTCTAAATTGAATTTTCAGACTGTTTCTCTAAAGTGAGTTATTGACTAACTTGCTCAGAGTCTGAAAGATTCTATGCCAATTTTTTGTTCTTTGTTT